>WNWK01010621.1:47500-69242 GCA_009830355.1 Cherax destructor | reverse complement strand
GCCAGGACATCCAACTTCTTTTCATTCATAACACTGGCAATCATCTCTTTCTTATCATCCGACTACATCCACGCAATTCAGACAACCCAGTTTTAAAAGTTTTCTTCTTCTTGTTTTTAGTAGATTTGTAAAAGGAGGGGTTACTAGCCCATTCTCCGGCATCTTAGTCGCCTCATACGACACGCCCTTCGGAGGAAAGATTCTTTTCCACTTCCCCATGGACAATAAGAAAAAAAAAAGAACAAGAGCTATTAAGAAAAGAAAAAAAAACCTAGGTGTGTATTTATATTTTATGCATGTGTATCCAGTGTAGTGTGACCTAAAGTGTAAGTAGAAGTAGCTAGATATACCTGTTATCAGCGTGTTTATGAGAAAAGAAAAAAGCCGGCAATCCTCCATCCATGAAAAACCCGTTTCGGTTTCTGTTTCACAAGTCACCTGGCAGGGCGTGTACCCCCCTGGGGGGGTTTGCTGTCTCCAAACCTACTCCTAAAAGTGGTACCTCGACTTAGATATTTTTCATTCCAGAATCTGTTCAAGTGCCATTACCAAACAATTTATCTCCATAAGAAATGTTGTAAAATAGACTAGTCCTTTTTAGACCCCAAATTACACTTACAAAAGCATTTAAAAAAAAAACTTACATAAAGGGTGAGTTTGGGGACCATGTAAGTCGGTACCTGTATTTATATATACAGTGGACCCAAGTTTCGTAAAAACTTCACTCCTGAAGTCTGCTAAAAGTGCCCATTACCCGAGCAATTTACTCCCTTGGGAAAAATGTCAGTGGTTAGTCTATTTCAGACCCCAAAAATATTTTTCCTTTATCCTTAAATGTTCTTTTCCGGGTTTACAAACCGGGGTCCCTGTATATATTATATATATATATATATATATAATATTTATTAACACATGGCCGATTCCACCAAGGCGGGGTGGCCCGAAAAAGAAAAACTTTCATCATCATTCATCCATCACTGTCTTGCCAGAAGGGTGCTTTACCTACAGTTATAAAACTGCAACATTTACACCCCTCCTTCAGAGTGCCGGCACTTACTTCCCATCCCCAGAACTCAAGTCCGGCCTGCCGGCCCTGAATCCGGAAATGTCCCTTCCCTCCTACACACTCTAACCTGAGCCTCACTATCCTCAAAAAAAAACTCTTCACTGCTTTCAGTAACCTTCCCCTATTCCATACACCTGCAACATCTGCCACATTGCCCCCCCATATATATATATATATATATAATATATATATATATATTTTTTTTTCAACAAGTCGGCCGTCTCCCACCGAGGCAGGGTGCCCAAAAAGAAAAAAATCCCCAAAAAAAAAAAACCCATCATCATTCAACACTTTCACCACCTCACTTTATAATCACTGTCTTTGCAGGGAGCTCAGATACGACAGCTGAAAAAAAGTCCCCCCAGCTGTCACTATCTCAGACCCCTCCTTTAAAAGTGCAGGCTTGTCCTTTCCCATTTCCAGGGCTCAAGTCCCCTAAATCAATTAACTGGTTTCCCTGAATCCCCTTTACACAATGTTACCCCGCTCCCTCCAACAGATCGTCATGTCCCAAAATCATTCGTCTCCATTCACTCCTATCAACAAGCTCCCCACATGCTTGCTGGAAGTCCAAGCCCTCGCCCACAAAACCTCCTTTACCCCTTCCCCCCAACCTTTTCTAGGACGACCCCCACCCCGCCTTCCTTCCCTACAGATTTATACGCTCTCCAAGTCATTTCATTTGGATCCATTCTCTAAATGACAAACCACCTCCAACACCCTCTTCAGCCCTCTGACAAATACTTTTAGTAACTCCACACCTTTTCCTAATTTCCACATTCGAATTTTCTGATAATATTACACCACACATTGCCCTTAGGGGGGGACATCTCCACTGCCTCCAGCCTCCTCCTCGCTGCAGCATTTGCAACCCATGCTTCACACCCATATAAGGTGTTGGTACCACTATACTTTCGTACATTCCCTTCTTTGCCTCCATGGATAACGTTTTTGTCTCCACAGATACCTCAATGCACCACTCACCTTTTTCCTTCATCAATTCTATGGTTAACCTCATCCTTCATAAACCCATCCGCTGACACGTCAACACCCAAATATCTGAAAACATTTACTTCTTCCATAATCCCTCTCTCCAATGTGATATCCATTTTCTTTATTTAAATCGTTTGATACCCTCATCACCTTACTCTTATCTATGTTCACTTTCAACTTTCTACCTTTACACACTCTCCCAAACTCGTCCACTAACCTTTGCAACTTTTCTTTAGAATCTCCCATAAGCACAGTATCATCAGCAAAGTAACTGTGTCAACTCCCATGTTGCATTTAATTCTCCAAAATTTAATCCCACCCTCTCCCCAACACCCTAGCATTTACTTTTTTACAACCCCATCTATAAATATATTAAACAACCATGGTGACATCACATCCCTGTCTAAGACCTACTTTTACCGGGAAGTAATCTCCCTCTCTCCTACACACCCTAACCTGAGCCTCACTATCCTCATAAAAACTCTTTACTGCCTTCAGTAACTTACTACCTATTCCATACACTTGCAACATTTGCCACATTGCTCCCCTATCCACTCTATCATATGCCTTTTCTAAATCCATAAATGCAATAAAAACTTCTCTACCTTTATCTTAAATACTGTTCACATATATGCTTCACTGTAAACAATTGATCTACACATCCCCTACCCATTCTAAAGCCTCCTTGCTCATCTGCAATCCTACTCTGTCTTACCTCTAATTCTTTCAATAATAACCCTGCCATACACTTTCCTGGTATACTCAGTAAACTTATTCCCTATAATTTTTACACTCTCTTTTATCCCCTTCCTTTATATAAAGGAACTATACATGCTCTCTGCCAATCCCTAGGTACCTTCCCCTCTTTCATACATTTATTAAACAAAAATACCAACCACTCCAGCACTACATCCCCCCCTGCTTTTAACATTTCTGTCATGATTCCGTCAATTCCAGCTGCTTTACCCCTTTCATTCTACGTAATGCCTCACGCACCTGCCCCACACTCACATCCTGCTCTTCTTCACTCCTAAACGATGTTGTACCTCCTTGGCCAGTACATGAAATTACCGCTCCCTTTTTCATCGACATTTAAAAGTTCCTCAAAATATTCCCGCCATCTACCCAATACCTCCAGCTCCCCATCTACTAACTCCCTACTCTGTTTTAACTGACAAATCCATTCGTTCCCTAGGCTTTCTTACCTTGTTTATCTCACTCCAAAATTTTTTCTTGTTTTCAGCAAAATTTCTTGACAGAGCCTCTCCCATTCTTTCATCCGCTCTTCTTTTGCACTCTCTCACCACTCTCTTCACCTTTCTTTTACTTTCCATATACTCTGCTCTTCTATTAACACTTCTGTTTTCTAAAACCTCTCATAAGCTACCTTTTCTCTTTTATCACACCCTTTACTTCTTCATTCCACCACTCACTCCTCTTTCCTCCTGCACCCACCCTCCTATAGCCACAAACTTCTGCCCCACATTCTAATACTGCATTTTTAAAACTATCCCAACTCTCTTCAACCCCCCCACTACTCCTACTTGCACTAGCCCACCTTTCTGCCAATAGTTGCTTATATCTCACCCTAACTTCCTCCTCCCTTAGTTTATACAGTTTTACCTCTCTCTTACTTGCTGTTGCCATTTTCTTTTTGTCCCATCTACCTTTTACTCTAACTGTAGCTACAACTAAATAATGATCTGATATATCCGTTGCCCCTCTATAAACATGTACATCCTGAAGCCTACTCATCAACCTTTTATCCACCAATACATAATCCAACAAACTACTTTCCTTACGTGCTATATCATAACTTGTATATTTATTTATCCTCTTTTTCATAAAATATGTATTACTTATTACCAAACCTCTTTCTACACATAGCTCAATTAATGGTTCCCCATTTACATTTACCCCTGGCACCCCAAATTTACCTACTACTCCATCCACAACATTTTTACCCACTTTAGCATTAAGATATATATATATATATATATATATACAGTGGTACCCCGGTTTACGATATTTTTTCATTCCAGAATGCTGTTCAAGTGCCATTACCAAACGAATTTATCTCCTTAAGAAATGTTGTAAAATAGACTAGTCCTTTTAGACCCCCAAAATTACACTTACAAAAGCATTTAAAAAAATAAACTTACATAAAAGGGTGAGTTTGGGGACCATCGGTTTTATAGTCCTTTCTTATGTTCCTCTTCACAGAGTCGTGCGATGTTACACTACTGTGAGGTGTTGTCTTTGTTAGTGTGATGTGACTGTGAGGTGTAGTCTTGCCCCTTTATAAGCCTCCTTGTCATGTTTCCTTTTATAGTTCCTTGATAATGTGAGTAGTCACGAAAGCGCTTGGAATTCCTCTATTTTTTCATAGTGGTTGTCTTGTGTTAGTTACCATTTTGTCCTAGGCACATGTCGATTAGACACTAGGCCTGTTGAATGTATGTGTGTATGTGTGTGTGTATGTAAGGAAACACTTCGAAATGTTTCCGCTTCGCCGGGAATAGAACCCGGGCCCTCTGTGCGTGAAGCAAGAGCTTTACCACTAGGCCACCGGGGCTTGTGTGTGTGTGTGTGTGTGTGTGTGTGTGTGTGTGTGTGTGTGTGTGTACTCACCTATTTGTGGTTGCAGGGGTCGAGTCATAGCTCCTGGCCCCGCCTCTTCACTGATTGCTACTAGGTCCTCTCTCTCCCTGCTCCATGAGCTTTATCAAACCTAGTCTTAAAACTATGTATGGTTCCTGCCTCCACTATGTCGCTTTCCAAGCTATTCCACTTCCTGACAACTCTATGACTGAAGAAATACTTCCTAACATCCCTTTGACTCATAGGAGTCTTCAACTTCCAATTGTGACCCCTTGTTTCTGTGTCCCCTCTCTGGAACATCTTGTCTCTGTCCACCTTATCTATTCCTCGCAGTATTTTATATGTCGTTATCATGTCTCCCTAACCCTCCTGTCCTCTAGTGTCGTCAGGCCGATTTCCTTAACCTTTCTTCGTAGGACAATCCCCTTAGCTCTGGGACTAGTCTTGTTGCAAACCTTTGCACTTTCTCTAATTTCTTGACGTGCTTGACCAGGTGTGGGTTCCAAACTGGTGCTGCATACTCCAGTATGGGCCTGACGTATATGGTATACAGAGTCTTGAATGATTCCTTGGTGAGGTATTGGAACGCTATTCTTAGGTTTGCCAGCCGCCCGTATGCTGCAGCAGTTATCTGATTGATGTGTGCCTCAGGAGATGTGCTCGGTATTATACTCACCCCAAGATTTTTTTCTTTGAGTGAGGTTTGCAGTCTTTGACCACCTAGACTATACTCTGTCTGCGGTCTTCTTTGCCCTTCCCGATATTCATGACTTTACATTTGGCAGGGTTAAATTCAAGGAGCCAGTTACTGGACCAGGCTTGCAGCCTGTCCAGGTCTCTTTGTATTCCTGCCTGATCCTCGACTGATTTGATTCTTCTCATTAACTTCACATCATCTGCAAACAGGGACACTTCTGAGTCTATCCCTTCCGTTATGTCATTCACATATACCAAAAAGTACAGGTCCTAGGACTGACCCTTGTGGAACTCCACTCGTCACAGGTGCCCACTCTGACATCTCGTCACGTACCATGACTCGTTGTTGCCTCCTGTCAGATATTCTCTGATCCATTGCAGTGCTTTTCCTGTTACGTGTGCCTGATCCTCTAGCTTTGCATTAATCTCTTGTGAGGAACTGTGTCGAACGCCTTCTTGCAGTCCAAAAATGCAGTCTATCCACCCTCTCTCTCGTGTCTTACTTCTGTTACCTTGTCATAAAACTGCAGTAGGTTTGTGACACAGGATTTTCCTTCCCTGAAACCATGCTGGTTGTCGTTATAGCTTGTGTCTTTCTAGGTGCTCCACCATTCTCCTCCTGATGATCTTCTCCATGACTTTGCATACTATACACGTCAGTGACACAGGTCTGTAGTTTAATGCCTCGTGTCTGTCTCCTTTCTTAAAAATTGGGACTACATTTGCCATCTTCCACGCCTCAGGTAGTTGCCCAGTTTCAATGGATGTGTTGAAGATTTGTGTGTGTGTGTGTGTGTGTGTGTGTGTGTGTGTGTGTGTGTGTGTGTGTGTGTGTGTGTGTGTGTGTGTGTGTGTGTGTGTTATATATATATATATATATATATATACTCAGGAGGTACTACCATCCTGCCAGGTGACTGTGAAACAGAAACCTGAAACTGTTTTACATGATGGTAGGATTGCTGGTGTCTTTTTCTGTCTCATAAACATGCAAGATTTCAGGTACGTCTTGCTACTTCTACTTACACTTAGGTCACACTACGCAAACATGTACACGTTTTGTATACACACTCATCTGAGTTTTCTTTGATTTTATCTTAATAGTTCTTGTTCTTATTGCTTTTCCCTTTCATATCCATGGGGAAGTGGAATAAGAATCTTTCCTCCGTAAGCCATGCGTGTTGTAAAAGTCAACTAAAATGCCGGGAACAATGGGCTAGTAACCCTTTTCCTGTATAGCTTACTAAAAAGAAGAGAAGAAAATCGTCAAAGTGGGATGTTTGAATGTGCGTGGATGTTGTGCGAATGATAAGAAAGAGATGATTGTAGATGTTATGAATGAAAAGAAGCTGGATGTCCTGGCTTTAAGTGAGACAAAGCTGAAGGGGTAGGAGAGTTTCAGTGGGGAGAAATAAATGGGATTAGATCAGGGGTTTCAAATAGAGTTAGAGCTAAAGAAGAGTGCAATAATGTTGAATAATCAGTTATGGCAGGTAAAGAAGGAATATAAATGTATAAATTCAAGGATTATGTGGAGTAAAATAAAGGTTGGATGTGAAAAGTGGGTTATAGTAAGTGTTTATGCACCTGGAGAAGAGAGAAGTGTAGAAGAAGAGAGATTTTGGGAAATGTTGAGTGAGTGTGGGGAGTTTTGAACCAAGTGAGAGAGTAATTGTGGTTGGGGATCTTAATGCTAAAGTGGGTAAAAATGTTGTGGATGGAGTAGTAGGTAAATTTGAGGTGCCAGGGGTAAATGTAAATGGGAGCCATTAATTGAGCTATGTGTAGAAAGAGGTTTGGTAATAAGTAATACATATTTTATGAAAAAGAGGATAAATAAATATACAAGGTATGATATAGCACGTAAGGAAAGTAGTTTGTTGGATTATGTATTGGTGGATAAAAAGTTGATGAGTAGGCTTCAGGATGTACATGTTTATAGAGGGCAACGGATATATCAGATCATTATTTGGTTGTAGCTACAGTTAGAGTAAAAGGTAGATGGGACAAAAGGAAAATGGCAACAGCAAGTAAGAGAGAGGTAAAAGTGTATAAACTAAGGGAGGAGGAAGTTAGGGTGAGATATAAGCAACTATTGGCAGAAAGGTGGGCTAGTGCAAGTAGGAGTAGTGGGGGTTGAAGAGAGTTGGGATAGTTTTAAAAATGCAGTATTAGAATGTGGGCAGAAGTTTGTGGTTATAGGAGGGTGGGTGCAGGAGGAAAGAGGAGTGAGTGGTGGAATGAAGAAGTAAAGGGTGTGATAAAGAGAAAAAGGTAGCTTATGAGAGGTTTTACAAAACAGAAGTGTTAGTAGAAGAGCAGAGTATATGGAGAGTAAAAGAAAGGTGAAGAGAGTGGTGAGAGAGTGCAAAAGAAGAGCGGATGAAAGAATGGAAGAGGATCTGTCAAGAAATTTTGCTGAAAACAAGAAAAATTTTGGAGTGAGATAAACAAGGTAAGAAAGCCTAGGGAACGAATGGATTTGTCAGTTAAAAACAGAGTAGGGGAGTTAGTAGATGGGGAGCTGGAGGTATTGGGTAGATGGCGGGAATATTTTGAGGAACTTTTAAATGTCGATGAAAAAGGGAGGCGGTAATTTCATGTACTGGCCAGGGAGGTACAACATCGTTTAGGAGTGAAGAAGAGCAGGATGTGAGTGTGGGGGAGGTGCGTGAGGCATTACGTAGAATGAAAGGGGTAAAGCAGCTGGAATTGACGGAATCATGACAGAAATGTTAAAAGCAGGGGGATATAGTGCTGGAGTGGTTGGTATTTTTGTTTAATAAATGTATGAAAGAGGGAAGGTACCTAGGGATTGGCAGCGAGCATGTATAGTTCCTTTATATAAAGGGAAGGGGGATAAAAGAGAGTGTAAAAATTATAGGGAATAAGTTTACTGAGTATACCAGGTAAAGTGTATGGCAGGGTTATTATTGAAAGAATTAGAGGTAAGACAGAGAGTAGGATTGCAGATGAGCAAGGAGGCTTTAGAGTGGGTAGGGGATGTGTAGATCAAGTGTTTACAGTGAAGCATATATGTGAACAGTATTTAGATAAAGGTAGAGAAGTTTTTATTGCATTTATGGATTTAGAAAAGGCATATGATAGAGTGGATAGGGAGCAATGTGGCAAATGTTGCAAGTGTATGGAATAGGTAGTAAGTTACTGAAGGCTGTAAAGAGTTTTTATGAGGATAGTGAGGCTCAGGTTAGGGTGTGTAGGAGAGAGGAGATTACTTCCCGGTAAAAGTAGGTCTTAGACAGGGTTGTGTAATGTCACCATGGTTGTTTAATATATTTATAGATGGGGTTGTAAAAGAAGTAAATGCTAGGGTGTTGGGGAGAGGGTGGGATTAAATTATGGAGAATTAAATGCAAAATGGGAGTTGACACAGTTACTTTTGCTGATGATACTGTGCTTATGGGAGATTCTAAAGAAAAGTTGCAAAGGTTAGTGGACGAGTTTGGGAGAGTGTGTAAAGGTAGAAAGTTAAAAGTGAACATAGATAAGAGTAAGGTGATGAGGGTATCAAACGATTTAAATAAAGAAAAATTGGATATCACATTGGAGAGAGGGATTATGGAAGAAGTAAATGTTTTCAGATATTTGGGAGTTGATGTGTCAGCAGATGGGTTTATGAAGGATGAGGTTAACCATAGAATTGATGAAGGAAAAAAGGTGAGTGGTGCATTGAGGTATCTGTGGAGACAAAAACGTTATCCATGGAGGCAAAGAAGGGAATGTACGAAAGTATAGTGGTACCAACACTCTTATATGGGTGTGAAGCATGGGTTGCAAATGCTGCAGCGAGGAGGAGGCTGGAGGCAGTGGAGATGTCCTGTCTAAGGGCAATGTGTGGTGTAAATATTATGCAGAAAATTCGAATGTGGAAATTAGGAAAAGGTGTGGAGTTACTAAAAGTATTTGTCAGAGGGCTGAAGAGGGGTTGTTGAGGTGGTTTGGTCATTTAGAGAGAATGGATCAAAGTAGAATGACTTGGAGAGCGTATAAATCTGTAGGGAAGGAAGGCGGGGTAGGGGTCGTCCTAGAAAAGGTTGGAGGGAAGGGGTAAAGGAGGTTTTGTGGGCGAGGGCTTGGACTTCCAGCAAGCATGTGTGAGCGTGTTAGATAGGAGTGAATGGAGACGAATGGTTTTGGGACATGACGATCTGTTGGAGTGTGAGCAGGGTAACATTGTGTGAAGGGATTCAGGGAAACCAGTTAATTGATTTAGTTGGACTTGAGTCCTGGAAATGGGAAGTACAATGCCTGCACTTTAAAGGAGGGGTCTGAGATAGTGACAGCTGGGAGGGACTTTTCTCAGCTGTAGTATCTGAGCTCCTCTGCAAAGACAGTGATTATGTATGAGTGTGGTGAAAGTGTTGAATGATGATGAAAGTTTTTTCTTTTTGGGGATTTTCTTTCTTTTTGGGTCACCCTGCCTCGGTGGGAGACGGCCGATTTGTTGAAAAAAAAAAAAAAAATATATATATATATATATATATTATATATATATACAGTGGACCCTCGGTTAACGAATACCCCGGAAATCGTGCAATTATGTAAGTATTATTTTGTAAGTTCTTGTGGAAGTGTATTTTTGGGGGTCTGAAATAGACTAACCTACGTGAAATTTTTCCTTAAGGGAGTAAATTCGTTCGGTAATGGCACTTGAGCAGACTTCAGGAGTGAAGTTTTTACGAAACTCGGGGGTCCACTGTATATATTTATAGCATACTTATCAAACAAAAGCTAATTCTAGTTTAATTAAATTAAATCAATTTTTGTTTGAAGTTTCTATTTCCTATTTGATACAAAACAAGGAAGGAATATTGATCTATATTACGAATTAAAAAGCACTCTATACTACTTTGCCCACTCGTAATAGTAAGTAATGTGTGTACTGTATACAGTGGACCCCCGGTGTTCGTAGTCATCGGAGTTCGTAAAATTCGGAGTTAGTAACATTTTTTTGGAAAAACATTGGTTCGGTGATCGTAGATCCGCTTGGAGATCGTAATTCGTCCCAGACGCGTACGCGTGGCCCAAGCGGCCCGACACTCCCTTCAGAGTCAGTGTGTCATTGTTTACCAGCGAGTGATGGTCACCCACGCATTCATACCATACATTTCCTCATTATTCCATTGTTTTTAGTGCTTGCAACTGCTAAATAAGTCACCATGTGCCCAAAGAAAGCTCCTAGTGCTAGCCCTTTGGTAAAGGGCTGAGAGGGGAGAATGTCTTAAGTGATTCAACGATATGTTATGATACTAAAACAGCAGGAGTTGATAAAGGCTATAGTGCCAGCTAGCGATAAAGGCTATAGTGCCAGCTAGCGATAAAGGCTATAGTGCCAGCTAGCGATAAAGGCTATAGTGCCAGCTAGCGATAAAGTGTAGCATTAACAGTGTAGCAAGTAAGTTAACCCTTAAACGGTCCAAACGTATATATACGTTCTTACCGCTACTGCCCGAAACGTATATATACGTCTTTTTTACTTGCTTTCTTATGAGGAAAATCAAGGTCGGGGCAGTAGCGGTAAGAACGTATATATACGTTTGGACCGTTTAAGGGTTAAGCCATTAATCTATAGAAAAATGACGACACGAAACTTAACTCCTCCAATGTTGTTGGAGTTATATAGGGCGACTGACAACACCGCCTTGTCTGGCGGCCATCACTATTTAAGGCTTATCTTTCAGTGGCCCTTATACACCCAACAACAAACAACACAACACCAGTCCTCACATTCGTAATGACATTTTATTCATTCTAGAGTATCTTGTCCTGTCCCCAAACACACACCCCTGTCGCCGGCACAATTCCAAACATACGCCAGAAACAGAACTCCCTGGAACACTTTTTTGAGCAACAGGGGTCCAGTGACTTTCAAGCTGGTCCTAGTGGCATTAAAAGACAAAGAAGGGAAGTAACCCAGGAAAAGGACTTCGTACCTGAAGTCTTTATGGATGGGGATTCCCCTTCCAAACAATAGCAACTCTTCCATCCTCTCTCTACCTCCCGTCTTCCACAAATCAACAACTCTTCAATAAAGGTAAGTGTCATGTTATTATTGTTTTATTCTTCATGTCTCATTGTTTTCTGTGTAATTTAATGTATATTTAATGTACAAAAATATTTTATTTTAATACTTTTGGGTGTCTGAAACGGATTAATTGAATTTCCATTATTTCTTATGGGGAAAATAGATTCGGAGTTAGTAATATTCGGTGTTAGTAACACCCTCTGGAATGGATTAATTACGAACTCCGGGGTTACACTGTAGTATGCATTTTTTTAGGCCTATCTTTATTGCTCACTTAATATATGATAGTGTAAACATGTTATCAGGCTTTTATATGCAATTGAAAGTGAAAAAATGCTATGATTTACTTTACAGCGATTTTTGCTTTACAGCAGTAGCCCATAACCTAACCTGCTGTATAAGCAGCACCCTCCTGTATGCATATGTGGTCAAGACTCAGCTCCTGGCCCTGCCTCTCAACTTGCCACAAGCCAGATTCACTCTTTCCTAACCTCGTGGGTCCTATCATACTTATTCTTAACTATTTCACTATCCAGACCCCAAAAAATAACCATTTTGGGGTCCATGCCATAATATCACGGCTCTGAGCTGAGAGTCTGTGATGTAATATTACACATAAATTCAAGCGGCTTCAAATTTAGCGCGAGAGGGCTGGTAGGCCTACATGAGAATATGGGTCTGTGTGGTGTGTGCACCATATAAAAACAATCCTGCCCCCATGCAGTTCATGATGGGAAAAACAAAATTGTGACCATGTACATGGTTTAAAATAGTGAGTTTGCAGTATATTTTTGGATGGTTTTTATGGGTTTATTCTCAGTTTCTTAGTATCATTTGACAGAATGGAAGATATGTTACTAAAATAGAGATGATTTTGATTTGATTGATGACTAGAAGTATCTTGAAAATGAGCTCAAAGTAGCTGAAATATTAGATTTTTGTCGATATTCCAGAGGACGGGGTAAGGCCCCTACAACCCCCAGTCTGTTTTATGGGTTTTTATCAACTCTGATTCAATTATTGAGATGCTGCAAACCAGGAACAATCTTTCTGGGTTAGATATTATTATTATTCAAGTAATAAAGTAAATCTTCTATTTTTTTTGTGTGAATAATAACTCAAAATGGAAAGCAAGTGTAAAATGGGAGAGGGCTGAGGGACATGACTAATGAATAGAGAAAATGTAGTTTTAGTGCCAGGAATGCCTACACTGTTTATTATGGACTATTTTTAAAATGGCATTTTTCAAGTTTTGTATGAAATTTGCCAAATTACCAAATTCTGAACACTTTATGGGTAGTTGAAATAGCTGAATGGGTGATTTCTTATGTTCAATTGACAGAATGGAAGGTATACTAGTAAAATAGCTAAGAAATTGATCAAATGGAACAATGAAATTGGCCTAAAACTGGACTTAAGTTAGGCGAAATCGCCAGTGTGTAAATTGCACTGAGATCGTTAACTTTGTGCCAGCGTAATTATCTAAGTTTACCATCAAATTTGGTACTTTTGGTGTCATTACTTTTTCTTACATTTTGTAAGAAAAAGAAAATAATGGGGGTGGGGAGGGAAGGATATATGTTTGAAATGGTAAAGAACCTTTTTCTGAAGGTAATGACACCAAAAGTATGAAATTTGATGGAAAACCTATGGAATTACACAGGCACAAAGTTAGAGGTCTCTTGGTACAATTTATGCATCGGTGATTTTAAAAATTTAAATCCTATTTTAAGTAAATTTCATTGCTCCATTCGACCAAATTCTTCGCTATTGAGCACAAGAAACCAGCAATTCGGAAGTTGGTAATCTGGCCAATTTTACACAAATTTAAAAAAATACCAATTTAAAACCTGAGTACAATATAAATATAGACATTCCAATATTACATTTACCTTCCATTTTGAATTCATAATCACACAAAAGTAGAAGATTTACTCTGATTCCCAGATCTAATTAATAAATTATAACCAGAAATGATTAGTCATGGTTTACAGCATCCCATTAATTGAATCAGACCTATTAAACCCATAAAACAGACTAGAGAGTGTAGGGGGCATTACCCATCCTCAGGAAAATCAGCAAAGATTGAATATTTCCGCTAATTTTGTCGAGCACTGCCCCTAATTGTTGTGTGTGGGTTTTAGTACATAGTGAGTGTGAAATGAGAGAGCCTCCATTGCTCTGCTGTGGGTTTATTGAATATAATCCAGACATCTTGCTGCCAGTGGTGCAATACTTGTGTAGAATATATATTATGTGCCAATACCATTATATGCAGCATCCCTCTGTACATTACACTAGTGTCACGTGAGTTGCCTTTTGAACTACGCACAATTGGCCACAAGCCTTGGTAAGAATCCAAACCAGGCGAAGGGTGGACATATCAGCATCGTGCTCCATCTTTATGTCTCAGTATACAGTGGACCCCGGAGTTTCGGTCACCTCGGAAATCGAACAATTATGTAAGTGTAATATTGTAAGTGTATTTTTGGGGGTCTGAAATGGACTAACCTACTTGACATTATTCCTTAAGGGAGTAAATTCATTTGGTAATGGCACTTGAGCAGCCTTCTGGAATGAATTATGACCGAAACTCGGGGGTCCACTGTACACATGTACTAATTGGACCCCGGAGTTTCGGTCACCTCGAAATCGAACAATTATGTAAGTGTAATATTGTAAGTGTATTTTTGGGGGTCTGAAATGGACTAACCTACTTGACATTATTCCTTAAGGAAGTAAATTCATTTGGTAATGGCACTTGAGCAGCCTTCTGGAATGAATTATGACCGAAACTCGGGGGTCCACTGTACACATGTACTAATATAACAGCCTCCTCTATTGGTGTCATTGCTACCTTACTCTTTCCAAAGAACCCCTTGACATAGTGTGTGCTACCAGCAGACTGCCAGGTGACTGACTCCACACCAAGGCTGGATTTAGGGGAGGGGCCCTAGGCAAGAGTTTGAATTGTGGTGGGACTGTCATGTTGAGTCATCTGATCGCTGGTGTTACATCATCGGTGCGAGCGTGTCGTCAGCTGCATGACACAAGGATGACTCACGTCACATCATCATCCTGGGTGTACAGGGCGCTGCAGTATGAATGACTGCTTGATCATGGTCAGTATGTGAACAACAGTGTGGCAGTGAGAACCGGCTACGAACGAGCATGAAGCTAGGGTGGCTTGTGAACCTGACGGTCATGAGCATAGAATCTGACATCCTGCCCTCGTTGGATTTTGATGGAGTCATCAGAGACTTTTTAATGAGAAAAGCACAGAATGTATCTGGCTTATAATATTTTATCTGATGAGTTACACTTACAAATGAACTGAAAGGCTGCTAAAATACACTATAAATCCAATTTATTGCTTCATTTCTTCATCTTAAGAGGATGGTACGAATATTGAGAATGGCGAAATTTTTCCAAGGAGAAACTTAAACGTCTTCTAACCATTAGAGTTAGACCTTTTCAATGCAAGGGGCCCCCCACCAAACTGGGCCCCAGGCCACCCCACCTAAATCCGGCACTGCTCCACACTGTGATGGACCAGAGGTCTGAAATACTTCTGGTTATTTAATGGTCTCTTTAACACATACAGCAAACTATTGACACTGTGCTCGATTTTAAACTACTTCCAGTCCTGAAAACAAACTAAAATCATCTCTATTTCAGTAGTACTTCTTCCATTCTATCAAATGATACCAATAAACAGCCAATAAAACCTTAAAAACATCCTATAAAACACCTCAAAGTTGCTATTTTGAACCAAACTCATGATCAGAGTTTTGCTTTTCCAAACTTCATGCAATGCATGGGGCAAGATTTTTTTTAATAATATGCACACTCACCACACAGACCCATTCTCTCATATCTAGGCTAAAAATTACCACTCACAGATTATCCGAGTGAGCTGAACTCATGACTTAGAGCTACGTGAGAGACCCTGACACACACAACCTCTTTTACCCTCTCCCTCTAACCTTTCCTAGGTGACCCTTAGCCCACCTTCCCTCCAATACAGATTCATACATTTAACAAGTCATCCTATTTTGCTCTACCTGTAGTAATAATTTCAGCCAAGTGGAAACTTTCAAACTTTGCAGTTTTGGCTGAAAGAATCATTCAGTCAACTGTATACCTCAATCCTCTTCACTGTATATGTAGTGTTTCTGCTCTCCTATCTGTCTCTTTTTGAGCTGATAAAGTTCCTGGTGGACAAGATGACTTCTCAATAAAATGCCATGAACTGCACACTGCCTCTTATTACCTGTCACTATATTCTACCAATGATATACAAAAACTACTGAATTATAATATGTATCCCTTCTTAATATTAATCTACTTTATCTTTCCTCGCTCAAAACCCATCACTATCTATATTATCACCAAAGAAGTGAACCAAAACACTAACATACAGCTAACATCCTGGTAGAGCAAGTTTAAAGGAAACTTGCCTATATGTCTCACTTTGTCTGGAGATTGAACTTAGAACTCCTTGATTCATGAAATCATAACAACAGTTGCAAATAAAGCATGGAATGGGTGGGGTTAGAACCCATGGTCAGCTGGCCAAGTGGCTTATGCACTGGCCTGGGGTTTTACAACTCACTCACCATGGGTTCTAACCCCACCCGTTCCATGGGTTGGAACTCTTTGGTTGTGAGGTGAATGTTTGTAGGCACTGCACTTCCCTTCTACTAAAGTTGAGTACAGATAACCAGTTTTTCAGAGTATGTATCTTCATAGCTCACACTCTAACAGCAGGTATAATCCCAGACACTATTCACCTCCACTTACTATGGTTTATCACACTCATATGTTTGCTGCTTAAGCCTTTAACAATCAAACCCAATTTCCAACTCTTCCTAGCACATCACCTACACCACCTAACCCTTCCTAGCACATCCCCTACACCACCTAACTCTTCCTAGCACATCCCCTACACCACCTAACCCTTCCTAGCACATCCCTTACACCCCTAACCATTCTTAGCACATCCCCTACACCACCTAACCATTCCAAGCACATCCCCTACACCACCTAACCATTCCTAGCACATCCCATACACCACCTAACCATTCCCAGCACATCCTGTCCTGCTTCATCAATTCAATAAGAACGATAAAACACTCCTTAAAACAATTAAATTAAGAAATAACAATATCTTGTAATCATTAATATAACAGTAATTATTTTAATTTTCATAATAAAAAAAAGAAACATTTTGGGGGGAATACTGTATTGTAAATTTATTTCCTGTATTTTTTTTTATTCAGAAAACTAAAATTATTGTAGATATGGTAACTATATAATCAGTAAACTATGTAAAAAAAAAAAGAATTACTGTCGTATGAGAGGATGTAAAACTATATTTTAATTTTTATTCAACTTTCAACTTCTGTTAAAGGAAAGATTTAAAAAACTATGAAGTCCGAGAAATTTTGAAATCTAATTTGTCACTATACAGTGGACCCTCGAGTTTCGTAAACCCCGGAAATCGTACATTTATGTAAGTATAATATTGTAAGTGCTTGTGGAAAAGTATTTTTGGGGGTCTGAAATAGACTAACCTACGTGAAATTTTTCCTTAAGGGAGTAAATTCGTTCGGTAATGACACTTGAGCAGACTTCAGGAGTGAAGTTTTTACGAAACTCGGGGGTCCACTATATATTGTTTATAATAAAGTACAAAATAAATATCAGACAATGTGTACACTCAGATGAACTTGACTTAAAAGTTTAATAACAATGTATAACACTGTAATGTATATACCTGAAAATTAATGCAAAAATACAATTATTATAGACAGCAGAATTCACAAAGAAGCAGCACTTAGGAGAGAAACATTACGAGGTCAATTTGGATCAAAACATTGTCATGAGTTGCTTCAGTGCAGCTTATTTGTCAACTCTTCCAGCCACAGTATTGTGACTTATAATTCTTCAAAGTATTATTATTAGTAATTATGAGTAGTGTACTACTATACACTTTAAATGTGTTAGCTGGAAGCAAGTTGCCTATAGCATCAAATGTGTAAATAAAGCAGCCTAAAAGATACAGCAAAACTTAGCTAAGGCAAAAATGAAGAAAAAACAGTAATACAAATATACATAAATAATTTACCGCAGTTGTAGCGTCGCAGGGAGATTGTAATGATGCCCTGCGACCTCGTAACTTCAGGTCAGGCACAGAGTTAGACATGAGGCGCAGTCTTGCCTATAGACAAGCAGACCAGGTTACCGTACACTACAGCTCAAGTACTTACTGCAACCAAACAACTCTCACAACAGCTTCAAATATACAGCAAATATTAATTCTAGTATGAAACAATAAGCACTGCAAGCAGTTACAGATCACTCAGAGTCAGAAAATTACTACGTACATACATTCACTAAAACTTCAGCTAAAATACTAGAAAAATTCCACAAGAAGGGGAAAAAATGCAAATATTATTAGAATGCAAATATTTATACACAAACACACATGCACTCGCAAAAAAATAATTATACCTTCCAGGAAACTCAACAAATATTAATTCAGGATAATATACACCACATACGTGATGATCATTCTGAGTATACAGAACCATAGTAAAACCCCTTCTCAAACATACAATAAAGAATACAAGAACTAGGCCTCATATCACTAGAGAAGTGAAGAACAAGAAGGGATATAATCACAACATAAAAAAATACTATGGGGCATAGACAGGGACAGGTTCTTGACCTAGGATGCTACAAGAAAAAGGGGCACAGCTAGAAATCACATAGCCAAATGAGCCATAGGCATACATTATTGGTAAATTGTTCTTTGGCACAATAGTAGTAAAGAAGTGGAATGAGCTGAACAATGACACAAAATTGGGAACAATTTGCTACATGTTCAATTGTTGCACACTGTAAATAAACTTTGAGCCAACATAAGTAGACTCATGAGCCATGCTGAATAAAAAAACAGTACTAGTACCACCTGTACCACACAGCTGTGTCTGCTCCACATTTACCAGACTTATAGAGGAACTTTACTGAGATATTGTACCTATGGGAAAGCGTCTTCACTCTTTACACAGGTATGTACAAGCAAATTTAAGCAGAGTCAGGTGAGTGACCAGGTCAACATGGTCACTGTGTGGAGTGAACTGAAAGACGGGAGAACAACAGGTGGCCTACAAGTCTTTTCCATGCCCTGTTTATATAAAACAAGTTGGGCTACAGGGTTGGCTAAACTGAAAGCTTCTTGATTCCATTGGATTATATTCCGTGTTTGGAGTAGCGCTGTTTGTTATATATACCTGCATACTGACTGAAGAAGCTTGTCCACAGGTGAAATGTCTCAATAACATTCTTCTCTACAAATGAATCTTTTTCAGCACTTTCCTCCATTTGTTTCCATTCCTTATTGCTGTATATATAAGTCACTAGTGTCAAGTTCAATAATGGGTTCCCAAGATGAAATTCTATACAGAGAACAGGATATCGTGAATATAGAAACAATGTCATACTGAAGTAGCTCTGGGAATTTTCTATCAGCATAAAAAAGAAAACCAATTTTTTTTACAGCATGAAAAGTACAGAATAAAAACATATTCTAGTATCATAATCAGACATTCACATGATCTCCTACGAAAAGTAAACAAAATCATTTTTAGAGAATTATTGTAAATCTTGATTATTCCAGACAAAGTATTTTGAAAGCAAACACAAAATACTACCTTAAAAAAGCAATTTGCAATTCAGCACACAATTTGTTTGCAACAAAAGAGAAAAAAGCAAAAAAATCAAACAACTTAAGCTAAGAACCTTAAATGAAACCACCAGAACATGTCGGCGTCAAGTAAGATCTGTGAACAAATGCAACATGGGTATGTTTAAAAATTAATCAAAACTCTACATAAATTAAGATGACAAATTAGACACATGTGCAACACTTGGGTATCTAAAGATACCCAAGTGTTACACATGTGTCTAATTTATCAACTTGTCTCTGAAACATTTATTTACATAAACAAAGATATATATCAACAATATTTTTTTTTTACCACATTGGCCATTTCTCACTATGGTTGGGTGAGTTCAAGAAGAAAGTACTTTCATCATCACTCATTCAATAGAAGTGTTGCGAGAAGTGTACAAATCTTACAGTTTCCTGCTAGATACTCAATCTCCTCACAATCCAAGCCTCCTTTACCCCAAGATCAAGAGAGTTTAGGTAAGACCCCATGTGGGTTGAGCTGGGAAGACGGGATAGGCGAAGAATAGCGGTGGAGAGGAGTGTCCACAGCTGCTAGGCGCTCATGGGACGAACTTAGAGAAAACAGGAAGAGCAAGCTGTGTATGCATGTCTTGTGGTAGTTGAGGTCTTGAATCTTGAGAAGCTGGCAGTTTTTAGGTCGCAGGAGAGGGTAGGCAGGTAGGAATATCAGAGGGCAGTACACAGGTGGGAGTTAAAGTACAGTAATTGAGAAGGAAGGTTTGCAGTGGAGCTATTTTCAAACTTTTTGAAGCTGCTTCTGGAGAGGTGGTATAGTTTAATTTTATTACTGAAGGTGAAATGTAGAAACTTGATGAACTCAAGAACTTGGGTGAGTGTGAAGTAAAGAGGTGATTTGCAGGCATCCTTGACTGTTCCAGCACCGAGGCCTTTGTAGAGCTCAGTGCAGGTCATGATGTCAGCATTCGCTGGAGAAGTGTAGAAGGTAAGGTTTTCCCATGAGGGTGTACTGGAGTCATCACTATGTTCTTCTTCTGAAGTGGATTCATGTGGCGAGTCTACAATGGTGTTAGCAGGTGACTGAGGGTCGACAGGAGCAGTGGAGAGGTGTTATGGTGGTGTAACAGCAGGTTGGGAGGCGTGGGAGATGGTGGTTGAGGCTGCATGATCATTGCTGTCGGTGGTGTTAGTGGTTATAGAAGTTACAGGAGCAGTTGCTTGGACAGGAGACAGGTCTGCAGGTGCAATAAAGTTCACGACATTGGGAAGGATCTTGAGGATGTCGGCTGAAGGTGAGGAGTCCGGGAAATTGAAGGCAGGCATGTTGTTCAGACGGAATAGTTTGTTAATAGTGTTGTTGAAAATGCTGGGTTTGCTGCATTTGCAAGGTGTGCATGCACCATGCAGTACAGCACCTTGGAGGGACTACCGTCAGGTAGTGGAGAGAGGGAGTTGCTGGGCGAAGGTGTCTGTAGAGTGGCATGTAGAATCTCAGCGGTGTCGGCTTGTAGTTTGGTTATTGCTGCGTATGTCAGTGAATTGGAGGTGTTCTTCAGATTTTCTTTAGTTTTCTTTGATATGATTTCATTTTTGAGTGGGCACTTAGCTGCAAGGGTATGATGATTACCCTTGCAGTTAAGACATGTTGGAGCTGTAGTGATGGTGCAGGATCTGAATTTGTGTATCATTCCTACATTTTGAACAAAACTTCTTATCCTTGATGGGGCAGTCCTTGGTGTTGTGATTATAGGAGTAGCAGGTCCAGCAGTGGGAGACGTGTGTGAAACATTCTGGTTCCATATGGCTTGGGTGAATGTGGTAATATGAGATGGCCAGACCATCAGAGTGAGCTTGGGCAGCCATGGAGATGTCTGAGAATGTGATCTTTAGCATAGATGAGTCATTACGGATGTTGGAGATGCTATCTACCGAGGCCCAGGTATTTTGTTCCTTAATAGACGTCTTCAGTGCTTCAGTAGAGAGGTGACAATCTTGTCCAGTCTTTTCATCAAGACTGAACGTTTAGCCTTCAAGAATGGAGACAAGGATTTTGTGAATTGTCATGTTTGTAGGGTCTTGATTGAAGAGTTGTCCATTAGTTTTGAAGCTTCAGTGTCGTCTGTGTAGACAACAATGAAGGAGTCCTTCAGAGAGTGGATTGCCGTAAATTTGACCTGCAGGCAGGTCCTAACGGCGGTAGCTAAAGCTAGCTTCGAGGAGTCATTGATTACTCCATTCACAGGCTTGATTTTCACACAATGCGATAGCATTGTGAGAAAGGAGGTGGCACTTGTAGAATATAAATTCCCCTCTCCAGCAGGGATCGAAGGGTCGAAGGGAGACTTCTTGAGTGCCTTTACCCCCTCCCTCCAGACCCTTCCTAGGATAAGCATAACCCTTCCTTCCACCCCAGATTTATATACCCTCTAAGTCATCTTATTCTGCTCCATATACTCTAAATCTCAAAATCTCTTTAACAACCCCTTCTTAACCCACTGAATCATACTCTTGATATTGCCTCCTAATCTTCAGGCTAGTAATTCTCTGAATACTATTCAAACCACACATTGCTCTCAAACATGAAATCTCCTCATTCTGCAGCCTCTTCCTTGGTGCAGTGTTT
>WNWK01010621.1:0-42500 GCA_009830355.1 Cherax destructor | reverse complement strand
CATTACCCCCACAGGCGCTGCAAAATCCTACGGGTTTAGCGCTCCCCCTTGATTATAATAATAATAATAGCTGGAGACACCCCCTTTACCCTCCCTTGAAGGCAGGTTGGTTTAGACTGATTGTTCAACAGTGTCATGGGAGGATATGTAAGTGTAAGTTGCTGCTTCTCTATCCCGCCATCAGCCCATATATGTGCTTTAAAAACAATAAATAAGAACACAATACACACACAACCCGCACATAGAAGAGAGGAGCTTACGACGACGTTTCGGTCCGACTTGGACCATTTACAAGTCACACTTACACAAGAAAGGTAGAAGGGATTATAGACCAGCAGACAGGGAGGGCACAAGAAAGTGGTGGAGGGAATAGTGGAAGTAGTGGTAGTGGAAGTAGTAGTAGTGGAGTCAGTCAATTCTAGGAAAGAGCACTGCAGTGCTCCTTTCCAAGAATATGACTGACTCCACTACTACTACTTCCACTACTACTTCCACTATTACCCCTCCACCACTTTCTTGTGCCCTCCCCTGTCTGCTGGTCTATAAATACCCCTTCTACCTTTTCTTTGTGTAAGTGTGACTTTGTAAATGGTCCAAGTCGGACCAAAACATTGTCATAATCTCCTCTCTTCTATGTGCGGGTTGTGTGTGTATTGTTCCAGTCACGGTATTGTGCCTTTTTTTGTTATTAATAAGAACACAATGTTTGCACACTAGACTGAAAGCCAAAGGACATGAATAACATGGCAAGTTTTGTAAGACTAATTCAAAAACTTTCTGTTTAAGTTAGCACCTCACTGCAGGGAGTTTAACCTAGCAGTTAAGATGTTGCTTAGCCTTAACAATGTTCATATCCACTAACATTACTTTGTTCATCTATGTTACAGTTCATGAAATCTTCCTTGTCCACCTCATCCCACTCCAATTAACTCTATTGCCTCCAGTCCTCCACTGGTGATACTGTAACTTTTCCTTGCCTGAGCTTTCTTTGGATGATTCCCAGTCTCTTACCAGTAATGTGCACTCTGACCTAACAAACATGTACTATCTTCTACACTAGTTACACCTCCACCACTACCCTGCCTCTTACCAGTAATGTGCAGTCTGACCTAACAAACATGTACTATCTTCTCCACTAGTTAATCACACTAATATAATCTCTACTGCCACCCTTCACTACCTTATCCACCAGTGCTTGTCTCTACTGCTACTGCTGAATACCTGTACAGTACATAACTAATTTAAACATTTAAAACTGCACATACAAAATTGTACTAAACAGTGGACAATGATATACAGTCCAGATGGTGGCAATGAAATAGATGGTAAGAGGAGTACTCTATATTTTTGCCTACTACTGAGGTTCTTTGGAAATGTGTTGAAGATGATCTCAGTGTGAAGCAAAAATATAGTCCTCCTCTTACCTTGTTTCATTATCTTCATGTACATTTGTTTGCACCATTTGAAATTATCACTAAAATCAGTAATAAAAATTAGTGTGGAAAGCAGTGGAGTCCAGGTTTTGGAAGCTCTATGTGACACATTATATTATGTTCTCTTTATATGATTTACTATTGCACGTGCAACACGGACACTAAACACAGTAACCAAGTAAAACACGGACGACCTGCGCTCATAACTCACACTGCTATTAAGAACACAAAGAACAAAAAGTCACAATACTGTGACTGGAACAATACACAGATAACCCACAAATAGAAGAAAGAAATTCATGACGATGTTTGGGTCCAACTTGGACTATAATGATTCAAGTCAGACCGAAACATCATAAGTTTCTTCCTCCTACGTGCGGGTTATTTGTGTATTATGTTCAATATTT
Organism: Cherax destructor; assembly: GCA_009830355.1. Taxonomy (NCBI): domain Eukaryota; kingdom Metazoa; phylum Arthropoda; class Malacostraca; order Decapoda; family Parastacidae; genus Cherax; species Cherax destructor. Next base: position 40,660 of record WNWK01010621.1, on the reverse strand, counting down.
GACACACTTTTTACTATCAAATAACTTGAAGGTAAAATTATACATGTCCATTCAATCAAATATGGTATTTGTCCCACAAAAATATAAATTTTAATTTAATTATTTTACTTAAAAAGCTAAATAATAATGTCCTTTTTAATGCTTTATTCGTGCAAATTCATTCTCAAATGATTCTCCTTAAAGGGTTATCAAAAATTCCAAGCAAAAGTAAGATAAAACTATACATTGGTAACGAAAAATACTTAACAAATTCGGTGCCTCTGAAAGAAAACTCAATGAGCCAATTAATTTTAGTAGAAAATTTGAATTTATTAATTGTGCTTGAAAAAAAAAAATGAAAATATTGTAAAATACAAAAAAATTTCATTCCACAAAATATTAGTTTTCTTAATTTTCCCATTTAAAATGCAGTTTAGAGGACAGGTACAGTATGCACAACTAAATCTATTAAATTAGTTCAAAATTATATTATGAATGTATAAATAGTATAAATAATGTATATTTCATAATTTTTAATAAGACAAGGAAAATGCATGTTTATTATTAACTGATTTCATGTTTAACAAATCATAATACAGTGGTCCCTCGGTTTTCGTGCATCTCCAAACTCGAACATTTATGTAAGTGTATTTTCGTAAGTGCTGTTGCAAGTGTATTTTTGGGGGTCTGAAATAGACTAACCTATGTGACATTATTTCTTAAGGAAGTAAATTCGTTCGGTAATGGAACTTGAGCAGCATTCTGGAACAAATTTTCGGCAAAAAACGAGGGACCACTGTATACTCTCAAACTATTTCTTCTATTTTTTTTTTGTTGAAAGAAGAAGAAATAGTTTGAGAGAATATTATGATTTGTTAAACATGAAATCATTAAATAATAATAAACATGCATTTTCCTTGTCTTAATATTAAAAATTAGGATAATATACATTATGAAAGAAAGTTACATACAAAATAAAGAATCACCAACGCCAATATTAGAAAATATTCCCAGGATTAGCTTATTTTTTAAATCAGAAAAACAGCTTTATGTTTGAAGTGATTTTTTTAACACATTGGACATATCCCACCAAGGTGGGGTGACCCGAAAAAGAAGAAATACTTTCATCATCACTCACTCCATCACTGTCTTGCCAGAGGCGTGCCAATAAAGTAGTATACAGATATTGTACAGATTAGCAATTTACTGCATAAGTACTCATGGTACAATATGGTGTAATATGGTATAACTTGGTGTAATTCAATATGTACAATGTCTTCAAGAGGCCTACATTCAACTACATAAAAATGTTGCACATTTGAATGATAGTATTATTAGTTACAATGTATTATATCATGCATTTAAGATTCGAGTCAAACTATACAACATAAAATACAATAAAATAATACCATGTGCTTTAAGGAAAAATTATACAAGATTAATTAAATAATAAGATATGTCAACAAATTAAATCAGACTAAATTATAGGAAATAAATTAAATATAAAATACTGCATGGAAGAATAAGATGGTAGAGTACAACAGAGGATGTGTTTGCTGAAGTTGAGCTCTAGCTCTTGGTACCCACCTCAACGATTTGATAAGAAAATAAATCGAGAACCATAAATTAACAAAGATACAGTAGTGTGCAGATTAACTGGGACAGGAGTAAAGTTTGTGATTATCTCATCTCTGGCTTAATGTAGTTTGGGTTCTTTTCTTTTCAGAAGAGTTTGCTACTGACATCTGGCACCTATCCAGCTGTGATGTTACCCTGCAACTCTTGACAAGTGCTACAACAGCTGTTGTTCTGTAAGGCTATTCCTGCAAGCATGCTCCGTGCATGAACGTGGATTCGACAAATTCACTCCTTCAATTCATGATTACTGCTGAAATTCATGATGTTTGTTACACTTAGGAAGCGTGCAAGTACTGTAGCTCTTAGAATACATGCTGATTCGAGTATCAGACAGATCGCTGAAAATTTGAGCCTAGCAAAATCAATTGTTGAATGAATTCTGAAGAGAGCTGACGATAGTGTTGATTGTGGAGAGCTGCATCGAGGAAGATGTGAAAGAAAATGCAAGACAACACCTCACAATGACAGGGTTATCATAAGAAATAATATGAAGGATTCCAAGAAAACTAGCAAAGATCTACAGTTGGCATAAATGTTGATTTTTAACTGTTCAATGAAGGCTCCTTGAAGTTGGCAGAACTGCCAGAAAGCCACGAAATAAACAATTACTGACTACTGATACAGAGAAAAAAACAGTTGCAGTGAGCACTTGATCATAAGGATGGACAACAGATGAATGAAGAAAAGTTATATTTTCAGATAGGGCACATTTTGAAGTAGTACATGGGTAGAGATCAGTGGTAGCAAGGAGCAAAAGCGAACCTCTTCGGAATAGGCACATTCAACAAGTCCCCAAACACCCACCTAAGATGTTTTGGGGTAGTTTTACTGCTAATGGCCCTCTATGACTTGTTATTGTTGAGGGAACAATGAACAGTGACAAATACAAGGTGATCCCAGCAACTCACTTGCTTCCTATTGTGGATAGACTTTCCTGATGGAGAAGGCATTTTCCAGGAAGATCTTGCTCCATACCATATTACCAGAAAAAACTGACATTTTTTGAAAAGAGTGAGCTAAGTGTTCTAAATTTCCCTGGAAACTCTCCTGACCTCAACCCAATTGAGAATATATTGGCAATAACCAAACACAGGATTGCAAAACATGACTGTTCAGCTGTGGAGACGCTAATTGCTACTGTTATTAGGACCTGGTACCATGACGAAGAGCTTGTCAAAATGTGTTCAACGTTGGTCATTTCTATGCCAAAGCATGTAGCAGTGCTTATAAAAGCAAAGGGTAGTCATAACTCTTATAATCTGTCATATCAATGCTGTGTATTTTTCAAATAAACACTAATTTTAAAAATAAATGTCTTATTTCATCACTGTTCCAATTAATATGCAAACTAATGTAGATGAGAAAAAGAAGTCAATTCAGTATAAAATAAAAAAGAGCATATAATGTAAGTACGTACAGTACAGTGCAGCAGAGTACAGTACAGCACAGTATAGTACATTACAATACAGTACAGTATAGTACATTACAATACAGTACATTATAGTACAGCACAATATAGTTTAGTACAGCACAATATAGTTTAGTACAGTATAGTACAGTACATTACAGTAAACTGTACTGTACTGTGCTATGAGAATGACTATAAAGCAGCACTACAAACAAAGCACAGGTCAGGCACAAGAAAGAAATGTTTAGCGTGAGAGAGATAAGAAGAAAATAAACAACATACAGACATATTAATATGGAAAGACTTATCAAAGGAGGAGAGAGCATAATTAAAACATTACTGTATAGAGAAATCCAAAAAGCTAAATGATGAAAAAATGAGGAAGAAAATATTCTACAGACTACTAGGAATGAGCCCATCCATCAAATGGCTAATAAGAAATAGTATACATAAACAAAATCAAACTGAAAAAAATGGGGAAAATCAGAGACAAATGAGTTTTGAATGTAAACACAGATGGAGTACATAGTGTGGTAAATACAGATGGGCCTCATTTTATAGTGCTTCACCTTACAGCGTTTTGCTCATGCAATGGTGTTCCACTTAACATAATGATAAACGGGTCCCTTGTCACAAAACTCAGAGGGAAAATTCTTAGGAATCCATCTTGACAGTGGCCTCAAATTTCAGACACAAATACAACAAATTTCCAAGAAAGTCTCCAAGACCATAGGAATACTATCCAAGATAAGGTACTATGTTCCACAACCAGCTCTCCTTACCCTGTATCACTCACTCATTTACCCCTACCTCACCTATGGAATCTGCGCATGGGGCTCAACAACAATAACTCATCTCAGACCACTAATAACACAACAAAAGGCTGCAGTGAGAATGATAACAAATTCCCACTCCAGACAACATACTCCATGTGAGGGAAAAGTCCATAGATAGGAGTAATGAAAGTGTGAATGTCTGTATAGTGATCGTTGTGTGGTAGTTTGCTTGTCAAGGTAGGGTGAGTGTCTAGCTCCCGCTATTACCCCCCTTTTTCCACCCGGTGAGAGGTGAAGTGTGAGGCTCCGGCCACGGGAATTGTCACTTGACTGGCCATTCCCAACTCCACTGTAAGTCTTCTCAGCTACTCCTGTCTTATTTTATGTTAAGAGCTTCACTTGTGATTTTGGAAACTTAATTCTGTTCTGCCCTGCCTTATCTTATTGTAAAGTAATTTGTTTAAATGTCTCACCATTTCTTTTAAAGGCCTTATGCCTACTATGAGAGTGATTATTAGTGGTGAGTGATTGTCTTGTAATTTCTTTACAGCCTTCTGGACAAGCTTGGGTCATCTGGCACAAAGCAGAGTGGGTTTGCTGGAATTATCTCAAGTGAGACCAAGAGACAAACTCCAACTGTTATTCATCAACTGTGGTTCAACTAGAGCCAAAACCCAACTGTTATTCACCCGTGGACGACACCTGAGTCCCTGGTACCTTGGTTAACTATGGGAGTTTCTAACTTGATTTTGGGAACATCCGTCGACCGAGTGGTTGTTGACACATCCGTCGATTCATCAACAACAACAAGGAGTTCAGAAAACAAGGAACAATTCAGAGCTTCCGTGTCAAGAACATCGACACGTTCAACTACCAACTTCCATCTGTATAAATTAGCTGCTTTGAATTCAGTTTTATTTATCTATTTCATTTTTCATTTTCTTTAAGATAGGATTTGAGATTCATGTTTAAGTATTTATTATTTTTCGTAAAATATTCTATTATATAAAGTGCTTATCTTCGTTGTTATTATTTATCTTTTCCATTTTTGTAATTTTCCTAAGGAGGAGCCAGCCTTGATTCATCTTGGCTTAAGATTGAACCAGGACTGAGTAATAAACCTTCACACTCCACCAATATTAAAAAATCTAAACTTACTCACCATACAAATCATCCATACTTTTTACTGTGCCTATTACATACATAGAACACTAAACTCAAATATTAACCCACCACTCAAACTTCTCCTTACCAACCTTAACAGGACGCATGACCATAACACAAGGCACAGATCACACTTCGATGTTCCCCGTGTCCATCTCACACTATGCAAAAACTCAATGCACATTAAAGGCCCAAAAATTTGGAATTCATTACCTGTGATTACCAAAGAAACCCTGTCTGTACATCAATTCAAAACTCTGCTGAAAAACCACCTACTCACCCAAAACTAAAAACCCCTTACATAATTGCTCAAAGAACAATAATTTCTCAAACTTAAATCTAATGCAAATGTTGAAACTTATACAGTGGACCCTCGGTTAACGAAAAAACTTCATCCCAGAAGCCTGCTCAAGTGCCATTACCGAACGAATTTACTTCCTTAAGAAATAATGTCACGTAGGTTAGTCTATTTCAGACCCCCAAAAATACACTTCCACATGCACTTACAATATTATACTTACATAATTGTACGATTTCCGGGGTATTCGTTAACCGAGGGTCCACTGTATCTCATAAATGTATAAACCTGTTATAAATAATGCATCCTTAGCTAACTTTGTTTCTATAGCATTATCCATTCTCTTGTACTCTTTGTAACTCATCTAATGACCATATAAACTGTTATTGCAATACAAATAGTAATTGATTTGATTTGTTTGATCTGATTTAATAAATTGCATTACTACAAATAATAAATTATTATGTTCAACTTATGTTCAAATTTCATTGCTTAAATACTCGATTATACTTATTTTGAAAATTGTCTACTATAATTTTTACCATTTAGTCTATTATAGCATAATTAATTGTAATTAATTTTAAGTTTGCCCACAATGCTCTGCATATAAGGGGCTTTTGGCATGTACACCCCATTTTTTTTTTTCAACTACAGTGGACCCCCGAGTTTTGACCACCTCAAAACTCGAACAATTATGTAAGTGTAATATTGTAAGTGCTTTTGTAAGTGTACTTTTGGGGGTCTGAAATGGACTAACCTACTTTACATTATTCCTAATGGGAACAAATTCGTTCGGTAATGGCACTTGAACAGCCTTCTGGAATGAATTATGGCCGAAACTCGGGGATCCACTGTATATGTACATCTTTGTATCATGTCACAAAATACAGTGGACCCCCGAGTTTCGTAAAAACTTCACACCTGAAGTCTGCTCAAGCGCTATTACTGAACGAATTTACTCCCTTAAGGAAAAATGTCACGTAGGTTAGTCTATTTCAGACCCCCAAAAATACACTTCCACAAGCACTTACAATATTATACTTACATAACTGTACGATTTCCGGGGTTTACAAAACTCGGGGGTCCACTGTATTATTATTATAACTACAGTGGAACCCAGGATTTCGTACGCACCGAATATCGTACGTTTCAAATTTAAAACACTTTTTTGTGTGAAATTTTGGTCCGGATTTCGTACCTCCACCTGGAAATCATACATATCAGACACGTCCGTCGCCCAGGATGCCGCCACTCATGCGTGTGTCTCAGTCTAGCTCTGTCACTGGTTGAGTGAGCATTGCTTCGCACGTTCCATTGTTTTTTGTGTTTAACTATTGAGTGTGACTGCGAAATAAGCCACCATGGGCCCCAAGAAAGTTCCTAGTGTCAGCCCTTTGGTAAAGAAGATGAGAAACATGATAGAATTCAAGAAAGAGATTGTAGAAAAATAAGAAAGTGGCATACGTTTAGCCGAGCTTGCCAGGATACAGTGGTACCTCGAGTTACGATGGTCCCCAAAATCGCCCTTTTATGTAAGTTTATTTTTTTAAATGCTTTTGTAGGTATATTTTTGGGGGTGTAAAAGGACTAGTCTATTTTACATTATTCCTTATGGGGATAAATTCGTTTGGTAGTGGCACTTGAACAGCATTCTCGAACGAAAAAATATCGTAACTCGAGGTACCACTGTATATGGGAAGTTGAAATCAACAATCTGTTCTATCCTGGCAAAGAAAGTAGAAATCAAGGAAGCTAAAGTTGCAAAAGGGGTAAACATGCTAACGAAACAGAGCTCACAAACAATCGAAGATGTGGAGAAGTTGTTGGTGTGGATCAACGAAAAACAGTTAGTCGATCATATGCGAAAAGACAAGGCAGCTGCATGCGGATCTCGTAAACAAAATGCCTGGAACGAGTGCTGCTGTTAGTGAATTTAAGGCCAGCAGAGGCTGGTTCAACAGATTCAAGAAGCGTAGTGGCATACACAGTGTTGTAAGGCATGGTGAGGTTGCAAGTTCAGACAAACGTGCGGCCGAAGAATTTGTTGATGAATTCAAGGAGAACGTAGAGGCTGAAGGATTCGTCCCCCAACAAGTTTTCAATTGTGACGAAACAGGTCTCTTTTGGAAGAAAATGCCAAAGAGGACCTACATCACGCAGGAGGAAAAGGCACTGCCAGGACACAAGCCTATGAAGGATAGGCTAACTCTTTTGTTCTGTGGTAACGCTAGTGAGGATTTCAAAGTGAAGCCTTTACTGGTGTATCACTCTGAATATCCCCGAGTGTTCAAGAAAAACAATGTCATCAAGAGTAAATTGTGTGTGATGTGGGAAGCTAATAATAAGGCATGGGTCACGAGGCAAATTTTCATTGACTGGGACCATGAAGTGTTTGGCCCGAGTGTGAATTTTTTTTTTTTTTTTTTTTTTTTTTTCAACAAGTCGGCCGTCTCCCACCGAGGCAGGGTGACCCAAAAAGAAAGAAAATCCCCAAAAAGAAAATACAGTGGACCCTCGGTTAACGAATACCCCGGAAATCGTGCAATTATGTAAGTATAATTTTGTAAGTTCTTGTGGAAGTGTATTTTTGGGGGTCTGAAATAGACTAACCTACGTGAAATTTTTCCTTAAGGGAGTAAATTCGTTCGGTAATGGCACTTGAGCAGACTTCAGGAGTGAAGTTTTTACGAAACTCGGGGGTCCACTGTACTTTCATCATCATTCAACACTTTCACCACACTCATACATAATCACTGTCTTTGCAGAGGAGCTCAGATACGACAGCTGAGAAAAGTCCCTCCCAGCTGTCACTATCTCAGACCCCTCCTTTAAAGTGCAGGCATTGTACTTCCCATTTCCAGGACTCAAGTCCAACTAAATCAATTAACTGGAAAAATACAATCAATTAACTGTGAAAAAATACCTCCTGGAAAATAAATTGCCACTCAAGTGGCAAGTAATGCCGGATAGGGCTTTGATACCTGAAGTCCTTATGGAGGAGGATTTCCCTTCCAAACAATAAGCTCTCCTCTCTCTCCCCTCCTCACCTTCTTCCATACTCCAACAAGTCTTCATTAAAGGTAAGTAATAGTGATTTAAATGTTCATTTATCCATTTCATTAGTGCTTTATATTTATTTCTCATTGTTTTCTGTATGTAAAACTATAGTTATTCTTTTGTTAATATTTTTGGGTGTCTGGAATGGATTAATTGTATTTACATTATTTCTTATGGGAAATATTACTTCGGTTTTCATATGTTTCGGATTTAGACCGACCTTCTAGAATGGATTAAGTACGAAATCCAGGGTTCCACTGAATACCCATTCTTCATTTATTCAGACTTTCTACAATAAATATATTCACCATTCACTATAAGCAAAGACTAAAAATATTGTAAGGCAAGTAACGCATGTGCTGTATATGCATTTTTTAGGCACAGCTCTATTGTTCACTTAACCCTTTCAGGGTCAGTCCCATAGTTCTACTGCTTTGAAGCCAGGGTCTGTCCCGTAGTTCTATGTCACGAGCTCAGCTCACTCAGATAAGCTGTGAGCAGTAAATTTGGGACTAGGTATCAGAGAATGCATTAGGTGTGCACCTTATAAAAAATCATGCAGCAAGCAGTGCATAATGGGGAAAAACTGCAACTGTATTTTTGGTTTAAGACAGCGACTTTGCGGTGTATTTTCGTATGATTTTTATGCTTGTATTATCGGTTTCTTGGCCAAATTACTGATTTCTGATAATTTTATTGGGTAGTTGAAACAGGTAAATGGGCAGTTTCTTGCACTCAATCAAAAGAATAGAAGGAACACGTATTAGCGAAATAGCTATATGAGTTTGATCAACTGGAACAATGGAATTTTCCAAAAATAGGGCGCTAAGTGGGCGAAATTGCCAATGCGTAAATATCACCGAGACCGCTAATTTTACTAGGTTGTTATTCAATAAGTTTTCCATCAAAATTCATACTTTTTGTTTCATTACCTTTGAAAAAATGATTCTGTATCATTTCATAAGATTTTTTTTTTTTAAATTCTTCGACTCTGAGAGCAAGTTTGAGAGGTCTCGACCCTTAAAGGGTTAATATATGTTAGTGTAAACATAATGAGGGCAAATTCCTGGGCCTGCACCTTGACAGCAACCTGAAATTCAATGCCCATATCCAACACATAACAAAAGAAGGATCCAAAACAGTTGGGATACTCTCCAAGATACGCTACTACGTACCACAATCAGCCCTACTCACACTATACTATTCACTCATCTATCCCTACCTCACCTATGCTATTTGTGCTTGGGGATCAACAGCAGCAACTAACCTAAAGCCAATAATAACCCAACAGAAAGCCGCAGTAAAAATTATCATGCAATCCAATGCTAGACAACACCCCATCCCCATTCTTCAAAGACCTAAACTTACTCACTGTACAGAACATTCACACCTATTACTGTGCAACCTACATTTGCAGAACCATAAATTCTAATATTAACCTAGAACTAAAACACTTTCTTGATAGTTGCAACAGGACTCATAGACACAATACCAGATACAAAAATCTCTATGATATTCCTTGTGTCTGGCTAAATCTCTACAAAAATTTTATGTACATAAAAGGGCCTAAAATCTGGAACTCCTATTTGTATAATTAACACATGCAAAACAAAATAAACTTACTCTCGTTATCTGTAATTTCCCCTAATTTACACTTACACCCACCCAAATGACTGTAAACATAAAATTCCTAATATAGCTATTGCCTAATAAATCTTAAGTTAGTTCTAAGTTTGCCTAAGATACTCTCCCAATATAGGAGCTTTAATAGAAACAGTGTATTATGCCAAGACAAAACCATTCCCATTACTAAATTTACTAATTGTAATATTGTTATATGTTTTGTACTACCTCACTATTATAAATCTAATTGATCACTTCAGTTACCTAACTTTTATATCAGTATGCAATAATTTATATTAAAATGTACTGCTCCATAACCTGTGTCAATATAGAGTAAGAATTAGTATTAGTCTGCCCGAAATGTCTAAGCATGCTAGTGGCCTTCTTTGTAATTAATATTTTATAATATGTAAACCACACATTGTAAGCTTTGCACAAAAATAAGCATTTTCATTTTCATGTTATCAGGATTTTATATACATTTGAAAGTGAAAAAAGGCTAAGTTTCACTTTACAACAATTTTCACTTTACAGCAGTAGCCCAAAATCACCCCTGCTGTATAAATGGGGCCCACCCATAAAAGAGGGCCATGTTTATATGGCTCTTAGGTTCCCGACCTTGTGCAGAAAGCAAAAATTATCAGTGGGTGGAAAAGTGTTTTTTCATTTTCAAATGCATCTAAAATGCCTGTTAAAGTGTTTACACTATGATATATTAAGTGTTCAATACAGCTTGGCATAAATAACATATAAAAAAGAAAAATACATACAATACTCACCTCACTTTAAAATATGGTGCCAGCCGCCCTTCCCTTACACAAATGTTGTGCAGAAATGATTGAAAAGTGGTAAAATCACCAAGCATAATGCACAATAGGTCAATTGAAAGCAAAAAAAAAACATAAAGCACCAAAAAGAGGGTGCCAAATATGCAGAGCCCTCCTGAAAATGCCATCCAATCTTGTTAAACCATGTACTGTATCTATGCTCGTTTATACTGCATTTGACTTTTTGCCAGATCAGTGCTCGGGGGAATTATTCACTCATTTCAGAGACCAAGAAATCAATCACAAGCACATGTGACTGTGACAAATAATTTACTACATGCAATATTACATCTCCTGGGACTAATTCTTCTGTTTAAAATCCTTTCTCACAGAAGACTAAGTTGTGGATACTTGAAGAATATCAACTCATAGTCTTAAACCTCAAGGTTTTAATAGAAACAAATTAGTTTAAGCAAACCTGTTCATAATTCTATAATGGTGGAAAGTGAAGATTTCTCTAACTGGGCAGACACTTATTTTACAACTTTTCATCCACAGAGGCTTTACCAAGTACATACGTATAGTAAAACCTCAATTAACTCTGATCAAACATAACAAAATCTCCTGGATCAACTTATTCAGACACAACGGACAAAATCGGCATGTCCAACTGATTTCTTAGTTACATAATTGTCCATTACTGTTATGACCACAGCAAAACAATCTCATCTGTTTCCCCCGCGATCACCATTATCAACGACCCCTTCTCCAGTACAACAACTCCTCAATTTACGAACATGTTGAGAATCTTTTTGTTTTGTTTTTAACATGATGACTGTCTCCCACTGAGGCAGGGTGACCCAAAAAGAAATAAAAACCCAAAAAGAAATAAAAAACTTTCATCATCATTCAACACTTTCACCATCACTCATACACAATCATTGTCTTTGCAGAGGAGCTCAGATACGACAGTTTAGATGTCCCTCCAAACTGCCAATATCCCAAACCCCTCTTTTAAAATGCAGGCATTGTACTTCCCACATCCAGGACTCAAGTCTGGTTAGCTAGTTTCCCTGAATCCCTTCACAAAATATTACCCAGCTCACACTACAACAGCTCGTCAGGTCATTATTATATACAATACAGGAGGTCCCCAACACATTACTACGTTGAAGACTTCCTGTATTATGAATATTATACATAATTCAGGAGGTCCACAATGTGTGAGTAAGTTGAGGACTTACTGTAATAAGTCGGTTCAATCAACTGTTGACTGTACTTGATAAATCCAACTGTGAGTGTCCACTTCTGAGTTACTAAGATTTTATCCCATAAATTGTACAAAAATTGAAGTCATTTTCACAATTTAGAAAACTGATTAAATTATTATTTATGTTGTAAATAACAGATCATCAATTCATTTCCCCATTAATCAAAAGATGTCCAATTCTTAAGTCCAGAAATCCATTCACTTTACCTATGATGCACACCGAAGAATTTTTTTTTTTTAAATATTGCAACACAAAACATTTTTAGTAATTAAATTCATATATTGGAATTTACAACCAACAAATATTAAGATGCAAATAAACATGCATGATGTTAATATAGCATGCTAATCAGAAATGCAAAAAAGTCCAGTAAAGCAGCATAACCTCCCATAACTATCTACTACACAAAAAAAATTCATGTATTTCATTATGCAACATAATTAAAATATTAATGATCCAATTAATACTAGTATATGTTGATTGTGAGATCAAACAATACAACAAATGACTACTAGTACTAGAGTGCAGTCTAAGCAAGTCATCCCTGGCAGCATCTAAACTGGACTTTACTAGGTATTAGCATACACACACAACTTTCCTGTGTTTACAAACTTACTCCCAAGTTTGTTTGCCATTCGTGGGAGACATACATGAGGAGGTACACCCGAGACGGAGACCGAGCGCATGCGGTCTTCTGCAGGCTGAGTCCCTGTCTCCAGCAAACTCACTGATCTCAGTGCTGCACCTCGTGTTTCTACATTCAATTAGTAACAATTACGGAAATCTCCAAGAAAAATATGCACAAATATGTATAACAAAAACAAATATCAGAAGTGTGTAGTAATCACCTGTGATTCACTAGGGAACACTAGCCTTCATAAAAACATTTATATAGGCAACTTTTTTGTAAATGCAATTAAAATAAAAATAAAAAATAGAACACCTGAAAAAAGCTTTCATGTACATGCAATTAAATTTTCAATGCATTTTTTCAATCACATTTGCAAAAAAAAATTGCACAATATAGAAGAACTTTTAAAAGAGAATGCATATATTAAATCTTTTGTTAAATACATACACATAGCAGCTCCTGAATGTCTATCAGTACAAAGGATATTTACTCTGTAAATATAATTTTTTTACCTAAAACAAAACTTCAAAATCTGAAATTTGTAAACAAAATATAATAAGACATATAGCGAAATCCACTTTCAGAGAAAAGGTACATAAGAGAGGGACAAAGAAAAGGCACTTCAACCCATAAACTGCCGAAGGGTCTAAAATACGTACACGTGCCCCTAGTGCCGACAATTTTGAAAAAAAAAAATTATTACATATATCTTGCCAAAACATTCTCCCTGGCTTGAGAAGTGAAATAAGACAAGAGTGAGTAAATTGTAGTAGTGTAGTAATACTTACAGATATATGAAAGGGTGAATGTAGCCTATTCCAATTCTGTATTGTGTTGTATGTTTTCTTATAGAACATCACTTCCATTTACTGTCCGATAATAATAAGGAAATGGTGTTTTCTGGATCCCACAATGCATTGCACACAACACAGATTTTTTTATACTGTGCACATCTATGGTCCAGAACTATTTTCTCTAATGAGGGACCAACCAAGCCAAGTGGGACTATTTTAAAATTGTGGTGTAAATTTATGTCAATGGCTCACAAAATTGTAATGACACGATTGCAAACAAACCATGGTACGGGTGGGGATTGAACTGGCAGGGAGTAAGTCGTAAAACTCAAGAAGTTTTATGACTCATTTGCTGCCAGTTGTGACCCCACCTGTACCGTGGTTTATGTCATTGACATTTTTCCCAGTTGGTGTAAATTTAGGTCAGCGGCAGCTTAGTACTTAAGAGACATAGGAAAGAACTATAAAGAAGATAAAGAGTTTTAAGAAAGGGACAGAGAAAAGAGGTTTTGAAATACATACATAGGAGAGGGTTTAAAGAAAAGATTTTAAGAAAGGGATATAAGAAAGGGACATAAGAAATGATTTTAAGAAAGGGGCACAAGAAAGGATTTTAAGAAAAGTTTTTAAGAGAGGGACATAAGAAGAGGACATAAGAAAGGGGCATAAGAAAGGGACATAAAAAAATTTAAGAAAGGGACATAAAGGATTTTAAGAAAGGGATATAAGAAAGGATTTTAAGAGAGGGACATAAAGGATTTTAAGAAAGGGACATAAGAAAGGATTTTAACCCTTTCAGGGTCGAGAGGCCCTCTCCTAAACTCATTCCCAAGGTCGAAATTTTTTTGGAAAAGAAAAAAATATTTTTTTCTTATGAAATGATAGATAATCTTTTTCTGATCATAATGACACCAAAAGAATGAAATTTGATAGAAAACTTACGGAATTATGCTCTCGCAAAGTTATCGGTCTCGACGATATTTTCGCATCAGTGATTTTGCCCACTTTGAGCCCTATTTTTGGCCAATTTCAATGTTCCAGTCTACTAAAACATAGCTATTTCACTAGAACTCTATTTCTTCTATCGATTGAGTACAAGAAACCACCCATTTACCAATTTCAACTACCCAAAAAAGTGGTTAGAAATTAGCAATTTGGCCAATTTCACACAAATTTCAAATGATGCCAATTTCAAAATGGGGTCCAGAAAAAACAAGGCAGACATTCCTGGCACTAAAATAACATCTTCTCTGTTCATTAGTCACGCCTCCAGGCCCCTCTTACATTACTTTTTCTTTCCATTTTGAATTTTTATTCTCACAAAAAATAGAAGATTTACTGTTATGTATACAACTGCATCATTGTAAAAATGGTATAAATAATATCACCACACTTGTGAAAGAATATTAGACTCACCAGTTGATGTGTATTGGATGTATGGCGTGATTTGTTTACTCTTGAACATCGGCAAAAATCGAACATTTTCGCTACTTTGAGCTCAATTTCAAGGTACATACTTGTCATCGTAAAACCAATCAAAATCATCTCTATTTCTGTAATATATCTTCCATTCTATCAAATGTGACCAAAAAAACGAGAATACATCAATAAATACCATACGAAAATAGACTGCAAAGTCGCTATTTTAAACGAAAAATATGGTCAGTTTTTTTTTTCTCATTATGCAGTGTGAGCTGCAGGATTTTTTTTATACTGTGCACACTGACCACATAGACCCATTCTTTCATATGTAGGCCTACCAGCCGTTTCCCGTTTAATTTGAGGGCGCTAGAATTTACGTGTACTAGTATGGAGGAGGTGAATGTATTCAGATATTTGGGAGTGGACATGTCGGCGGATGGGTCTATGAAGGATGAGGTGAATCATAGAATTGATGAGGGGAAAAGGGTGAGTGGAGCACTTCGGAGTCTGTGGAGACAAAGAACCTTGTCCATGGAAGTAAAGAGGGGAATGTATGAGAGTATAGTTATACCAACGCTCTTATATGGGTGTGAAGCATGGGTGATGAATGTTGCAACGAGGAGAAGGCTGGAGGCAGTGGAGATGTCATGTCTGAGGTCAATGTGTGGTGTGAATATAATGCAGAGAATTCGGAGTTTGGAAATTAGGAGGAGGTGCGGGATTACCAAACGATTGTCCAGAGAGCTGAGGAGGGGTTGTTGAGGTGGTTTGGACATGTAGAGAGAATGGAACGAGACAGAGTGACTTCGGGGTGTATAAATCTGTAGTGGAGGGAAGGCGGGGTAGGGGTCGGCCTAGGAAAGGTTGGAGGGAGGGGTAAAGGAAGTTTTGTGTGCGAGGGCTTGGACTTCCAGCAAGCATGTGTGAGCGTATTTGATAGGAGTGAATGGAGGCATATGGTTTTTAATACTTGACGTGCTGTTGGAGTGTGAGCAAAGTAACATTTATGAAGGGATTCAGGGAAACCGGCAGGCCGGACTTGAGTTCTGGAGATGGGAAGTACAGTGCCGGCACTCTGAAGGAGGGGTGTTAATGTTGCAGTTTTATAACTGTAGTGTAAAGCACCCCTCTGGCAAGACAGTGATGGAGTGAATGATGATGAAAGTTTTTCTTTTTCGGGCCACCCTGCCTTGGTGGGAATCGGCCGATGTGTTAATAAAAAAAAAAAAAAATAGTACGGCACAGACCCTGGCGCGTAAAATGTACTAGTATGGCACCAACCCCGAAAGGGTTAAGAGAGGGACATAAGAAAGGGATATAAGGAAAGATTTTAAGAAAGGGACAAAGAATTTAAGAAAGGGACAAAGAATTTAAGAAAGGGAAAAAGAATTTAAGAAAGGGAAAAAGAATTTAAGAAAGGGAAAAAGAATTTAAGAAAGGGACAAAGAATTTAAGAAAGGGACAAAGAATTTAAGAAAGGGACAAAGAATTTAAGAAAGGGACATAAAAGATTTTAAGAAAAGGAAACAGAATTTTTTTTTTTGAAGAGAGGAAAAAGGGGGATTTAAGGGACAAAATTAAGGGTTTTAAGCAAGGGATATAGAAAAAATACAAGGGGCAAAGATATACAATAAAACTGACTTTAGCAAAATAGCCAAACAAACTGCAGTGGAAACTCTCCATCACATCTGGTGCTGTGATGCATCTTAAATTTAGTATAAACAGCCAATCAGGTGCTGAAATGGGATTTAAAGTTAATGTAAAACAGCCAATCAGGAGATAAGATGTCATGAAGTGATGACCCAAGCCAGCCACAAGAGATACGTACATTTCTTAATGGCATACAATACTGACAAGTTCATAAGACACATGTGCAACACCTGGGTAGCTTAAATGATGAATCATCAATAAACCAATAATAATGAGGGGTGGGAGGAAACATGCAGTTTTGAACTGTAGTATCGGAGCCCCTCTGGCAGGACATTGATGGAGAGAGTGATGGTGAAAGTTTTTTCTTTTTTGGGTCTCCCTACCTCGGTGTTAGATGGCCGGTGTGTTGGCAGAATAATAATAATAATTTGCCTAGGTAGTAGGTTGGTAGACAGCAACCACCCAGGGAGGTACTACCATCCTGCCAAGTGAGTGTAAAACGGAAGCCTGTAATTGTTTTACGTGATGGTAAGATTGCTGGTGTCTTTTTTCTGTCTCATAAACATGCAAGATTTCAAGTACGTCTTGCAACTTCTACTTATACAGTGGTACCTCGAGTTACGATGGTCCCCAAAATCGCCCTTTTATGTAAGTTTATTTTTTTAAATGCTTTTGTAAGTATATTTTTGGGGGTGTAAAAGGACTAGTCTATTTTACATTATTCTTTATGGGGATAAATTCGTTTGGTAATGGCACTTGAACAGCATTCTCGAACGAAAAAATATCGTAACTCGAGGTACCACTGTACTTAGATCACACTACACATGCAGGTACAAGCATATATATACACAACCCTCTGGGTTTTCTTCTATTTTCTTACTAGTTCTTGTTTTTGTCTATTTCCTCTTATCTCCATGGGGAAGTGGAACAGAATTCTTCCTCCATAAGCCATACTTGTCGTAAGAGGAGACCAACAGGCCTGGAGCAAGGGGCTAGTAACCCCTTCTCCTGTATACATTACTAAAGTTAAAAAGAGAGAGTTGCAGAGGTTGGTAGGGTATGTAAAAGAAGAAAATTAAAAGTGAATACAGGAAAGAGTAAGGAGATGAAGATAACAAAAAAAATTAGGTAATGAAAGATTGGATATCAGATTGAAGGGAGAGAGTATGGAGGAGGTGAATGTATTCAGAAATTTTTAGGAGTGGACGTGTCAGCAGATGGGTCTATGAAAGATGAGGTGAATCATAGAATTGATGAGAGAAAAAATGTGAGTGGTGCACTGAGGAGTCTGTGGAGACAAAGAACTTTATCCATGGAAGCAAAGAGGGGAATGTATGAGAGTATAGTTATACGAACACTCTTATATGGGTGTGAAGCATGGGTAGTGAATGTTGTAACAAGGAGAAGGCTGGAGGCAGTGGAGATGTCATGTCTGAGGGCAATGTGTGGTGTGAATATAATGCAGAGAATTTGTAGTTTGGAAATTAGGAGGAGGTGCGGGATTACAAAAACTATTATCCAGAGGGTTGAGGAGGGATTGTTGAGGTGGTTCAGAGGTAAGGGTTGGCCTAGGAAAGGTTGGAGGGAGGGGGTAAAGGAGGTTTAGTGTGTGAGGGGCTTAGATTTCCAGCAAGTATGCACGAGCGTGTTAAATAGGAGTGAATGGAGACAAATGGTTTTTAGGATTTGACGTGCTGCTGGAGTGTGAGCAAGGTAACATTTATAAAGGGATTCAGGGAAACCGACAGACAAGACTTGAGTCCTGGAGATAGGAAGTACAGTGGACCCCCAGAAATCGTACTGCTCCCAACTCGAACAATTATTGCTGTATGACCCCTGTGGTTTAGCGCTTCTATTTGATTATAATAATAATCAAACAATTATGTAAGTGTATTTTTGTAAGTGCTTTTGTAAGTGTATTTTTGGGGGTCTGAAATGGACTAATCTAATTTACATTTGTCCTTATGGGAATAAATTCATTCGGTAATGGCACTAGAACAGCATTCTAGAACGAATTATGTCTGATTTCCAGGGGTCCACTGTACAGTGCCTGCACTCTGAAGAAGAGGTGTTAATGTTGCAGTTTTATAACTGTAGTGTAAGTATGCCTCTGGCAAGACAGTGATGGAGTGAATGATGGTGAAAGTTTTTCTTTTTTGGGCCACCCTGCCTAGGTGGGAAATGGCCGATGTGTTAATAATAAAATAACAAAGAGAAACTTTTGTTTTTCTTTTGGGCCACCCTGCTTTGGTGGGATACAGCCGGTTTGTTGAAAAACAAAATAATAATTTGGAATTTTATTATTCCTGAGCAACTGTTCTTTCAGCAAAGATGCCCGGGTGTTATACATGTGTCTTCTCCAGGGGTATAAATGAGCTATGCAGTTTCATAACTGTGTACTTCACTTCAATGACATAAAAGCATTTTAGTTTGAAGCAAATTATATAAGTTACTTCAGATTTTTCCTTTAGGAAAAAAATAAGTAAAAATACAAGCCAGGCAAAACATTGAGTTACAAAGTATACATTACTGATTAACCTGTAATCAATTATTCGGTATTTAAAATGATCTGATTATTTAATTCAAACTGGCATTAAGCATGTAATGCTAAAAAGACATGTGCAACAAAAAAAAGGGATCATTAAAAAAAAGAGGTGGTCATCCAGGATGGTTGAAAATTTGCTGTCCCTTTTTCGCCCGAGGGGCCAGATAATAAAAAATCTACCGTAGCTGATCATGATGCCATTTTCATCTGATGTAACATTCACAAAAAGCAAAGATTCCCCCATACAAAAGCTGTGACAACTTGCCTTATGTACCACCATGATTTTAATACTCTCATATTGAATATTATCTCATCCACATTATTATGCTCATTGCAGGCAATGGAGTTATAGAGGTCATACAGTGTTTAAGGATTGGAAGCAATCTGGTTTGATCCTAGGAAGGGGAAGGGCAGTTTCAAGTCCACAGATCAGGAAGCCTTCAACAGCATCATGGGACCTCCTTTGAAGGGCAGTCTGTTCCACAAGATCTAAAGTGAGGAATTATGCATCTATTCTAAATTTAGGATCCAAGATATATGATCCACTTTCCAACTTTACCTGTAGTTAATTTAGCATACATTATATGCTTCCTATGTTTTGCACTCTACCTAATGTTGTCTGTACGTCATAAGCCATGTACGTCATAAGAGGCGACTAAAATGCCAGGAGCAAGAAGCTAGTAACCCCTTCTCCTGTATAAATTACTAAATGTAGAAAGAAGAAAAACTTTATAGTTTTCTTCTTTTTTGGGTCACTCTGCCTCAGTGGGAGACAAATGGTTGTTGAAAAAAAAATTGTTGGTAGAGTATTTTATTCATGAGGAAACAATTTCTTGTGATATGGGTCTCATATCATGTGATGGCTTGCTGCTCAGTGAAGCTTTTGATGATGAGACTGAGGCATTTTGCTGATTTACCAGAAGATCTTGTAAAAAAATTAACTTGCATCATAAGATGTGCATACATGTCAGCAAACACGTCAGTGTACTGATCAGCGTACATGTCAGTGTACCGATTAGTGTACATGTCGATGTGATGATCAGAACAAATTTCTGCATGAACAGTAGAAAAGGATCATTGTAAAGTGGGGATGTTCCAATTTAATAGGTAGGCTTCGAAAACTCCCCAAAAAATTACTTGGAAAATGTATTGTATCAAAGTATTTTCAGAGTGATTCATTCCCAGACAAGTAAAGATGCTCAGTGGATTTCCCACTCACAAATCTCTTTTCTTCACACATATTCTTTGTAAGGAATATCAATATTAATGAGGTTAAAACATTTGTTGATGAGATCAAAATTCCTGAAATACAAAATAGGACAAAATTTATTAAATAGAAAGAATTTAGTGATATTTGTGGATTCTGGGTTTGCAAGGACCTCCAGACTCAATGAACCACTCATCCCTTATTTTGCTTGTTATTTCTATGGTTCACCTCATCTTTCATAGACCCAGCCACCAATGGTTCACCTCATCTTTAATAGACCCAGCCGCCAACAAGTCCATTCCCAAATATCTGAAGACATTCACTTCCTCCTTTCAATCTAATATCTAATCTTTCACTGAACTGTTTTGTTACTCTCATGACCTTGCTCTTTCCCATGTTCAATTTTAATTTCCTTCTTTTACATATTTTCCCAAATTCATCTACCAAACTTTGCTCCTCTTCAGAATGAGTCAAAGGACACAGCTGCAAAAAGCAACTGTGACCTGTGACTGTACCTAAAAAAAATTAAATCTCAAAAAAAAAAAAAAAAAAATCTGCAAACCATGCTTAAACAATAAATAATGAAGAATTTTAAAAAATCTGGCACATATTTACATTGTACTAGTACATGTAAAGATATTACATTTCAACTTGTATTCTCACAACGAATAATGAAGAAAACAAAATTTCAAACTGACATACAGTAAATGCTAATGACATTCAATAATCTGGCATACACAGTCAGCCATCCATATCTGTGGGTTCCACATATGCGGATTCAACCAACTAAGGATCAAGAATATTTGCCAAATTTTTTTAAGAAAGTTGTATAAAGCAAAAATCTGAACTTGTCACGCGCTGAGCACTACGCTGAATCCCTGTGAATGAAATTATGTGTAGGCAAACAATGCTCATTATTTGAGTACTGTTCGCCTCGCCTCGCTTCTGACATGACTGAGAACGACGTTGAGGAACACACACAAGATAATAGTATTTACTTCGAATGGTATTAAGTAACATTAAACTTCAACTTGTTTCTTATCATATCCACAATCTACATTTTTCTTCAAGATTAAATTCATACAAGCTAACTTTTTTTCATATTAAAGACATATTATTATTACCGAATCTGCTGGAGTACAGTATAGGTCAAGGTTTTAAGACAAAATTTTTAAACAAATTAGGGGGATGACCTATTTATGATGTTTTTGAAAGGTTGAAATTCTTACATACCGAGGACCTACCACACTAGATCTTACATACCGAGGACCTACCACACTAGATCTTACATACCGAGAACCTACCACACTAGATATTACATACCGAGGACCTACCACACTAGATCTTACATACCGAGGACCTACCATACTAGATCTTACATACCGAGGACCTACCACACTAGATCTTACATACCGACGACCTACCACACTAATCTTACATAATGAGGCCCTACCACACACTAGCTCTTACATACCGAGGACCTGCCACACTAGATCTTACATACCGAGGGTCTATCACACATTAGATCTTACATAATGAGAACCTACCACACACTAGATCTTATATAATGAGGTCCTACCACACACTAGATCTTACATAATGAGAACCTACCACACACTAGATCTTACATAATGAGGCTCTACCACACACTAGATCTTACATAATGAGGCCCTACCACACACTAGATCTTACATAATGAGGTCCTACCACACACTAGATCTTACATAATGAGAACCTACCACACACTAGATCTTACATAATGAAAACCTACCACACACTAGAGCCCCACCTGTACTGTGGGTTTTTTTCAGCGTTATTTTTAATTCTTCATTACTTTTTTCCAGGTTTCAGCTTTAATACATTTCAATTCACATCATAATTATTTTACCCATTTTAAAGTTCCTCAAAATTTACGATAGATCAATACACAAGATATACGAAAATGAATCAATTTTATGCCAAAGAGTCAACAGGGTTCAACACATACATTCCGTCAGGTTATACTCCAGTTAGCGCCCAAAAGGTGTTTTCCAAAAAATTATATGTTCTATCTACAGTAGGGTATTTCTAATGCATTAAATAATGAGTATTCAGGAAGCTCCTAGTCGATACACATCTCAAGTTACACACATCAGCATATACAAACATGGCACTTATGAACCAAAAAAATGATATGACTGCCAAGCTGCAGTACCAATGTGGGACACATAACCCTCCTTTATACCGTACTATTGTTTTGCATACAAATAAATTGGTAAATTAAAAAAAAAAAAAAAACAGGAATGCAGCTCCTTCGTAAGGTAGGGACCTCATGTACTGGTCTTGTGCTCTTCTATGGACTTTTTTAACACACATACACACACAAAAAAAAAACATTCACAATCACTTATTCAGTAGCTCTTTTGTCAGAAGCATGAAAAGTTAATTTAAATGATCTTCTAAACTGCAATATTTCCACCCCTCCTTCAGAGTGTAGGTATTGTTCTTCCCACCTCCAGGATTCAAGTCTAGCTATTTACAAATAATAAATTAGTAATACTGTAAATCAGACAGGATTGACAAAACATCAGGGAAAGCATCTCATTATTCAAGACAAAGACCCTATTTGATGTAGTTCAAGTACAGTGCTCTACATTAATACTAAAGGAAAATTTATGAAAACAATAACATGTCAATTAACCTTTTTTAGGAGTGCTTGGTTCAGACGCAGGAGTTGTGTGTTGGTGTCCTCCCTGTGACACAGTAACAGGAGCTGTTAACAGACGATATTCTGTGTTTACATCCCAGAGAGCGTGACGGGTGGAGTCTAACAGGTAGCGACGTACTTCATCCAAGTCAACGCGTCCACTCTCCCACACTTTAAATTGAAGCATTGCCATTGGTCCTGTATTAAAAAAAGGCAGAAATGTATTCTTTTTTTTTCAACAAGTCGGCCGTCTCCCACCGAGGCAGGGTGACCCAAAAAGAAAGAAAATACTTTCGTCATCATTCAACACTTTCACCTCACTCATACATAATCACTGTCTTTGCAGAGGCGCTAAGATACAACAGTTCAGAAAATCCCTCCAAACTGCCAATATCTCAAATCCCTCCTTTAAAGTGCAGGCACTGTACTTACCATTTTAAGGACTCAAGTCTGGCTAAATAATTAATAACTAGTTTCCCTGAATCCCTTCAATAAATATTACCCTGCTCACACTCCAACAGCTCGTCAGGTCCCAAAAACCATTCGTCTCCATTCACTCCTATCTAACACACTCACACATGCTTGCTGGAAGTCCAAGCCCCTCGCCCACAAAACCTCCTTTACCCCCTCCCTCCAACCTTTTCGAGGACGACCCCTACACCGCCTTCCTTCCCCTACGGATTTATACGCTCTCCAAGTCATTCTACTTTGATCCATTCTCTCTAAATGACCAAACCACCTCAACAACCCCTCTTCAGCCCTCTGACAAATACTTTTAGTAACTCCACACCTTCTCCTAATTTTCACATTCCGAATTTTCTGCATAATATTTACACCACACATTGCCCTTAGACAGGACCTCTAAACTGCCTCCAGCCTCCTCCTCGCTGCAGCATTGGCAACCCATGCTTCACACCCATATAAGAGTGTTGGTATAACTATACTTTCGTACATTCCCTTCTTTGCCTCCATGGATAACGTTTTTTGCCTCCACAGATACCTAAACGCACCACTCACCTTTCTTTCATCAATTCTATGGTTAACCTCATCCTTCATAAACCCATCCGCTTTAAATAAAACATACATAGATTTAACATTTTTGCACTATGTTAAAATGTTAAGACTATCAAGTGCATATTTTTGAGGCCAAAACAAATTCTACTGAAAGCTTTCACAAAATACATCTATCAGTGAACACTGCTCCATCTATCAGTGAACACTGCTCCATCTATCAGTGAACACTGCTCCATCTATCAGTGAACACTGCTCCATCCATCACTGAACACTGCTCCATCTATCACTGAACACTGCTCCATCTATCCCTGAACACTGCTCCATCTATCAGTGAACACTGCTCCATCTATCAGTGAACACTGCTCCATCTATCAGTGAACACTGCTCCATCTATCATTGAACACTGCTCCATCTATCAGTGAACACTGCTCCATCTATCAGTGAACACTGCTCCATCTATCAGTGAACACTGCTCCATCTATCACTGAACACTGCTCCATCTATCAGTGAACACTGCTCCATCACTGAACACTGCTCCATCTATCAGTGAACACTGCTCCATCTATCACTGAACACTGCTCCATCTATCAGTGAACACTGCTCCATCTATCAGTGAACACTGCTCCATCTATCAGTGAACACTGCTCCATCCATCAATGAACACTGCTCCATCTATCAGTGAACACTGCTCCATCCATCAGTGAACACTGCTCCATCTATCAGTGAACACTGCTCCATCTATCAGTGAACACTGCTCCATCCATCAGTGAACACTGCTCCATCCATCAGTGAACACTGCTCCATCCATCAGTGAACACTGCTCCATCTATCAGTGAACACTGCTCCATCTATCAGTGAACACTGCTCCATCTATCAGTGAACACTGCTCCATCTATCAGTGAACACTGCTCCATCTATCAGTGAACACTGCTCCATCTATCAGTGAACACTGCTCCATCTATCAGTGAACACTGCTCCATCTATCAGTGAACACTGCTCCATCTATCAGTGAACACTGCTCCATCTATCAGTGAACACTGCTCCATCTATCAGTGAACACTGCTCCATCTATCAGTGAACACTGCTCCATCTATCAGTGAGCACTGCTCCATCTATCAGTGAACACTGCTCCATCTATCAGTGAACACTGCTCCATCTATCAGTGAACACTGCTCCATCTATCAGTGAACACTGCTCCAACTAT
Organism: Cherax destructor; assembly: GCA_009830355.1. Classification (NCBI taxonomy): domain Eukaryota; kingdom Metazoa; phylum Arthropoda; class Malacostraca; order Decapoda; family Parastacidae; genus Cherax; species Cherax destructor. The sequence continues at coordinate 15,526 of WNWK01010621.1, read as the reverse complement.
CAGTGAACACTGCTCCATCTATCAGTGAACACTGCTCCATCTATCACTGAACACTGCTCCATCTATCACTGAACACTGCTCCATCTATCACTGAATACTGCTCCATCTATCACTGAACACTGCTCCATCTATCACTGAACACTGCTCCATCTATCACTGAGCACTGCTCCATCTATCACTGAACACTGCTCCATCTATCACAGAACACTCAAGTCCAGCTAACTGGTTCCTCTTAATCCCGACATAAATGTTATCTTGTTCACACTCCAATAACACATCAAAATTTAAAATTTATAGTGGAATAAATAAAAATCAGATTAACTGGATAATTTAACTAATCATAAAGTTGGAAACTAAATAACAGGATATTTATATCAAAGAGGTGAGGAGATTTAAACCCAGCCATATATTTCAATGGAAGTATATACACCAGCTGTCTCCCACTGAGACTGGGTGACCTAACAAGAAAAACAATTTTTTTTTTTCATCAAACCGGCCATACCCCACCAAGGCAGGGTGACCTAAAACGAAAAACGAGAGTTTCTCTTTTTAACTTTAGTAATGTATACAGGAGAAGGGGTTACTATCCCCTTGCTCTTGGCATTTTAGTTGACTCTTATGACACGAATGGCTTATGGAGGAAGGATTCTTTTTCACTTCCCCATGGATAGTATAGTTCAATATGTCATTAAAAATATCAGGTCTATGTTAATAAATAAAATTATTGTGATACACATACTGGGCACAAAAAAAAAAAAAGTTACTAGCTGCTGAAAAGTAAATTTACCTGACTGTTATGGTTGGCAGAATGTATCACGCTTGCCTATTGCATAACATTATATGTGCATGTGCACACTTTTAACAGATTTCCTCACATGACATGAAATAACTTCTTTGAAGTTTATAGAGTAACTAACCTGGACTTTTAGTTGGACTGGGTTGGTACTCTTGTGTGTGTGTGAGAGCTTCAAAATCCTGTTTTGAAAATACTTCCTGGTGTGCCTGCTGAGATGGTCGTGGACAACTGGAAAATATATTTAAGATATATTTCTCTGATTCACCACCACTGTCCTATTATTGTTAACAGGTACAAGCAAAACCACATATCATATCAACACCACACTACACCAAACACCACTACACACCCCACTACACCACAACAGACATCACACACATGCCACTTCTGCCAGTGTTATGTAACTTATGCTGATCAGAGTGACATCCTTAACCCTTTGGGGGTCGGTGCCGTACTAGTACGTTTTACGAGCAGGGGTTGGTGCCGTACTAGTACGCCCAAATTCTAGCGGCCTCAATTTAAGCAAAAAATGTCTGGTAGGCATACATATGAAAGAATGGGTCTGTGTGGTCAGTGTGCGCAGTATAAAAAAAATCCTGCAGTACACACTGCATAATGAGAGAAAAAAAACTCTGACTGTTTTTTTCGATAAAAACAGCGACTTTGCAGTCGATTTTCGTATGGTAATTATTGATGTATTCTCGTTTTCTTGGGCTCATTTTATAGAATGGAAGATATATTACAGAAATAGAGATGATTTTGATTGGTATGACAATGACAAGTACCTTGAAATTGAGCTCAAAGTAGCGAAAATGTTCGATTTTTGACGATGTTCAAGAGTAAACAAATCACACCATGCCTCCAATACACATCAACTGGCGAGTCTTATATTCATGTACAAGTGCTCTGATGTTATTTATACCATTTGTACAATGATGCAGTTGTATACGTAACAGTAAATCTTCTATTTTTTGTGAGAATAAAAATTCAAAATGAAAAGCAAAAGTAATGGAACAGGGGCCTGGAGACGTGACTAATGAACAGACAACATGTTATTTTAGTGCCAGGAATGTCTGCCTTGTTTACTCTGGACCCTATTTTGAAATTGGCATCGTTTGAAATTTGTGTGAAATTAGAAAATTGCCATTTTCTGACCACTATTTTGGGTAGATGAAATTGGTAAATAGGCAGTTTCTTGTACTCAATCGATAGAAGAAATGGAGTTCTAACGAAATAGCTATAATTTTAGAAGACTGAAACATTGGAATTTGTCGAAAATAGAGCTCAAAGTGGGCAAAATCGCCGATGCGTAAGTGTCATGGCTACCGCTAACTTCGCGAAAGCATAATTCCGTTAGTTTTCGATCAAATTTCATAATTTTGGTGGCGTTATGATCGGAAAAAGATTCTCTATCATTTCATAAGAAAAATTTATTTTTTTTTTTTCCCAAAAAATTTTCGACCCCAGGAACACTTTCCTGAGAAGTCCTGTCGACCCCCAAAGGGTTAAGTCTGCTGACTATCTATTACAATAAATTTACTATTCTTGAATCTGTGACTATTACATTTAACATCATTCAGTCTGCTGACTATATTACACTATACATCCTTGAAGTTGTTGACTACCTTCTAAACTCATCATCCTAGAGCGTGTAATAAGACATGGTTTGGAAATAAGGACACATACTTAATAAAGGCCCAAATGCTGTTCTATGGTCATTATCAATAATTATTACACATAATAGTGTTGAACTTTACACAAATAACTGCACATAAAAGAAAATTGCTGAATGGTAATGAGTTTTTAAATGCTACCCAAAAATTCTCGCTCTTAACAGGAAAGTTGATACAAGTTATCTTAATTGTCAGTGATTAATGAAAGCAAATGCACTGGAAGTTGATTATCTTACCTGATGTGTTGTACAGTGCAGCCACTGCCATCCACTAGAGAAAAGGCTATACAAGCTATGCCCTTGGCTGCAGACTTTCTAGGTCGCACAAACAAGAAGATATTTGGCTCACTACTAAGATCTTGATCTGTAGCTGAGAAGTCCTAATGAAATAAAATAATCAGATCAATATTACATAAAGAAGTACTTCTTTTTTTACATTAGCCATTTCCTATCAAGGTGTGGGTTAAATAATAGCTCTTTTGCCAAAAGTGTGCAGACATTACAATTCAAATGACTCTCCCAACAGCAACTTCCTCACCACTCCTTCAGAGTGCAGGCACTGTAATTCTAATGTCCAGGACTCAAGTCCGGCTAACCAGTTTCCCTTAATAAATCCCTACATAGTTACATGTGTGAGCGTATTAGATAGGAGTGAATGGAGACGAATGGTTTTGGGACCTGACAAACTGTTGGAGTGTGAGCTGGGTAATATTTTGTGAAGGGATTCAGGGAAACTGGTTAGCTGGACCTGAGTCCTGGATGTGGGAAGTACAATGCCTGCACTTTAAAGGAGGGGTTTGAGATATTGGCTGTTTGGAGTGACATCTAAACTGTCATATCTAGGCATCTTTGCAAAGACAGTGATAATGTGTGAATGATGGTGAAAGTGTTTATTTCTTTTTTGGGTCACCCTGCTTACACTCCAACAGCATATCAAGCTACAGAAACCACTTATCTCCATTCACTCTGATCTAACATACTCTCACTTGCCTGTTGGATGCTCAAGTCACTAGCACTCAAAACCTCATGTCAACCCTTCCTGGGACGACCGTTACCACTACTTCCTTGCACCCCAGAATTACACACCTTTTTGGTCAACCTATTCTGCTCAATCCTTTATGAATGCCCAAAGAAATATACATACAATTAAATTCTATCCCATTCTACTGGACCATGCTAATGCTTGACAGGTCCTCAAATCAAATGCTGGTCATGAATTTGTCTAACCGTTTTCAAAGGTACCCAAAGTTAAGCTTCTACACACCTATCCTAACTGCACATCACTATGATTCCTTATATATACATGGTATCCAGTCTTCTCTGTACAGTTGAAACAGCCCACTGCATATTCAAAACACTACCAATTAAAGGTCGCATTATACAAAATTCGTGTCTTCATTCATCTTGTCAGTATTTTGTACCATTTCTGTTAAATCCATACAGTTAAGACAATAGACAATATCACATATACATGCAAATAGACAATAGACAATATCACATACATCCAGATGAGAAACATGATATAAAACTCCCAATCTCTCAGTAGTAAAATTAAAACCATGAAAATATATAGAAACCTTGAAAAACAGTGTTAACTAGCATTCTTTCAGTAAACTTATATACTTAATTTGAATACTTGCCTGAAAATGATATTCCGGACAGTTATCAGCAAACTTAGGGTGAATGAAGCCGCAGGAGAGCATGTTTTGACGGAGATAGTAACCCACAGCTTGCAAGAATGGAAGTGCATGGGCATTCACAGTAAACCTGATGAAAGGCAAGTATATTATATACAGTACACACAGTATATACAAAGATACCCACATAAACTGTATTGCATGCGATATATGTTGTGACTAATGATTCTAAGTCAGTTATGCAAGCCAAACTGCATTAAAAAATAAATTTTGAAAGTTTAACCTCTAGGGTGATGCAACACCTAGGAATGGAAGGTAAACAGATTTGATCTCTCTGAACAGAGCTTTCACAAGCATCAAGTCTTCCCTATAAAGGGTGCACACACAAATAAAACCTGCCAGAAAGACTAAAGCCTAACCTGAGGACAGTTTTTGGTGACTGATAAGGTGGCTGAATAAAATGAACATCCTCGGGCGTGAGCTTGTGTTGTGGGTTACTCCAGAGCATCAGGCAAATAGCCTCAACCACAGCTTCATCCAGACGGTTCTGTAACATCCTCACTAGTTCCTCCTTGATTGCTGGACCTGAGGGAAAACTACCAGTCAAGACTCCAAAAACCTTAATTTTTTTTTTTTTTAACACATCGGCAGTTTCCCACCAAAGCAGGGTGGCCCAAAAAAAGAAGGAACTTTCTCCATCACTCACTCCATCACTGTCTTGCAAGGAACCCTCTTACTCCATAACACGTTCTATTTTACTTTTAGTGAGATATACTGTTACAATCAGAAACATTTACCTCATAAGGTCTCGATTAGCAAGTACAGTGGACCCCCGGAAATCGAACGCCTCCCAACTCGACCTATTATGTAAGTTTATTATTGTAAGTGCTTTTGTAAGTGTATTTTTGGGGGTCTGAAATGGACTAATCTAATTTACATTATTCCTTATGGGAATAAATTTGTTTGGTAACAGCACTTGAACAGCATTCTGGAACGAAGAATGTTCGATTTCCGGGGGGCCACTGTATAATAATTCCAAGAAGGGGAAACTATTTGAATTATATGTAATTTTTGAGCATGATTTAAAGAGTTTCGGAAAAAATTAGCAGAAATTAATTTCACAATAAAGCGAAATTTGCACTATTTGAACTTGTACTAATCAAGACCCAACTTATAGGTGGTCACTAATTTACAAATAAGTTGTATTCTTGGTGTGTCATTTTACAAACAACTTGATTTTTAAAGAAAATAGTACAAAGAATGTTTTACACTTGTTCATCTTGCATATTGGCTTGTAAAAATTTAATTAGTTCCAAAGTGCCCAATTTGTAAATGTAAGCAAACTTTCAATTTAATGGACTAATAGGGAAGAGCAGGTGACTGGTAATATCAAATGTGGTGAGATGAGTTTTTTACTGTGATTATAATAAATAATTCTGCAACCAATGAACTTCATTCATTATTTCTGAATCAAATGACCATGAGTTTTGTCCAAAATTTCCCACGTACATTCCTTTGTAGGTGTACTGACACACTTGCAATTTGGAGACCTTCCTATAAATACAGTAACCAAAAACACTGATTTTTTTTAACACGGCCATTTCCCACCGAGGCAGGGTGACCCGAAAAGCCCAAAAAGAAAGAAAAAAAAACTTCCATCATCATTCAGCACTTTCACCATCTCTCATACATAATCACTGTCTTTGCAGAGGCGCTCACATACGACAGTTTAGATATCCCTCCAAACTCCCAATATCCCAAACCCCTCCTCCTTTAAAGTGCAGGCATTGTACTTCCCATTTCCAGGACTCAAGTCTGGCTAACCAGAAAACCAAAAAACTGATATATGTTTAAAATGAAAGTATAAAATGTTTCAACTCCCAAACAACAAGGTTGACCTGTATCACTAATCTAAATTACTAAAACATGCAGTGAAATAAAGAAATACCTGGTTCAGCAATGCCATGCACAGTTAGGATTATATAATGGTTCCGCTTGCGTTGTGCTGGTGCTGATGGTACTCCCTCCATTATCACATCCTTCTCTCCAAAGGAACTCACACGAGGTCGTAGCTCCTGAAAGTACACATAATGTCAATCTGTCTGAGATATATGTACTCTGGTACTCCCTTCATTATCCAATCCTTACAATACAACTTATTTCTTTTCTGCAGTAAACAAAATGTAGTTTACATGTAATAAAATATTGCTAAACACAAAATAAAGCCACTAGCATGCAGTACAAAGTAACATGAGGCTGTAGCTGCTGAAAGCATACATGTCTATCTATCTCCAACTTAATAACCTATGTCTAGTTCTTGTGTAGTCTTTAAGCATTAGAATTAGTTTGCCTAAAATGCACTGCATGCTAGTGGCTTTCTTTTGTGCCTACCAATATTATATTACATGTAAACTATCTGTACACTGCATAAAATAAAACATTTGAATCTGAATATATGTACTCTGGGATAAGTAATTACTGTTGTAATAACAGGAATAGAGATAAGATTATGGTGTTTTATTTTCAATATTTAATATACTACCAGTAGCTCTGGCATTTGCTGTATTCCAGTGTTTTATTCTACCACTGTGAAAGTCAACTTTCTACTGTAGTACTCTGGCACCCTTTCATCCTTAGTATATAGCTACGACCTTTTGTTCTCTCTACTGATGGTACAGAATAAGAAAGTCTTTCATATCAATGCAGAGGTGTGTGTGTGTGTTCTATGACTTGGCTGCTTTAGGATGTGTTTGTGCTATGGTATTCTGAAGGGACATGCTGCACAGGTCAAAAATTGAGTACAGGCCTGAAACTGAGTATCACTATTGGTATGGGTCTCATTATTGGTATGGGTATCACTACTGGTATGGGTATCGGTAAAAAAGTTGGTATCTTCACATCCCCTCCGGTATGCCCTTTCATGACATCATGTAGCATTCAACATTCAAAAGCATAAAACATTTACTAAAAAAGCAATTTAATGTATATTAGTCCTGACCAATATACAGTGGACCCTCGGTTTTCGTGCATCTCCAAACTCGAACAATTATGTAAGTGTATTTTCGTAAGTGCTTTTGTAAGTGTATTTTTTGTGTGTCTGAAATTACTAATCTAATTTACATTTGTCCTTATGGGAATAAATTCGTTCGGTAACGGCACTCAAACAGCATTTTGGAGAGAATTTTCAACGAAAACCGAGGGTCCACTGTACTGTGAATAATATATATATTAGAATAGGGTACATATTACATATTATACAGTGTTTTCTTCACCCTGTCTTGGTGGAAGAAGGCACAGGAGTTAAAAAAAATTATACGGCATATCTCAATACAGTAGATCACCATTTAGCACGAGATTATGTTGCATGTTACGGGTATTGCACGATTGAAGAATTGCGGCACATTATTATCTAACATGACGTAAAAATGATATTACACGGTTCGCGGGAGGGGAAAAAAAATTGAGCCCGCAGGTCCTTCACAAACCATCCCACTAACAGAATATTTGCCCAACAAAATTTTCAATGCTCCCAAAGCAATAAGCTTCGATAATTGTATTCACTCATGCGCAAGTCCCACTCAAATAAAATCGTGTGTGTGGGGAAGTACCCTGGCTGGTTTGTGTGGGGAAGTATCCAGGCTGGTTTGTGTGGGGAAGTATCCTGGCTGGTTTGTGTGGGGAAGTATCCTGGCTGGTTTGTGTGGGGAAGTATCCTGGCTGGTTTGTGTGGGAAGTATCCTGGCTGGTTTGTGTAGGAAGTATCCTGGCTGGTTTGTGTGGGAAGTATCCTGGCTGGTTTGTGTGGGGAAGTATCCTGGCTGGTTTGTGTGGGGAAGTATCCTGGCTGGTTTGTGTGGGGAAGTATCCTGGCTGGTTTGTGTGGGGAAGTATCCTGGCTGGTTTGTGTGGGGAATTATCCTGGCTGGTTTGTGTGGGGAAATATCTTGGCTGGTTTGTGTGGGGAAATATCTTGGCTGGTTTGTGTGGGGAAGTATCCTGGCTGGTTTGTGTGGGGAAGTACCCTGGCTGGTTTGTGTGGGGAAGTACCCTGGCTGGTGTGTGAGGTGATGGTCACTTGCCCATGAACAATGGCTTTGTTTATGGGCTGACGCTCCAACCTTCATTATCTCTCATATTTTTATTAATTTGGGCGTCTTTATCATGCTTCTACGATATTTATGTTATACCTAATATTATTCAGGAATAAATATGATAGGTAGATAACCTTTATTGATAGTAATAGTATTATTTTACAATAGTTTATAGTGCCGTGAGCTAACATATCCTCACGCCATGATTGTCCATGAGCAACTGAGACACTGCTCCACTTCTCGCTCACAGCCCCGCGCACCCTTCAATACCTATACAGTGGTACCTCGGTTAACGATATTTTTTCATTCCAGAATGCTGTTTAAGTGGCATTACCAAACGAATTTATTTCCATAAGGAATAATGTAAAATAGACTAGTCCTTTTATACCCCCAAAAATACACTTACAAAAGCATTTAAAAAAATAAACTTACATAAAAGGGAGAGTTTGGGGACCATCGTAAACCGAGGTACCACTGTACGTATGTCAGTTTTTATTAATTTATGCATCTTTATCATGCTTCTACATTATTTATGTTATACCTAATATTATCCTGGAATAAATATGATAGGTAGATATTATTTATTGATAGTAATAGTACAGTGGTCCCTCGGTTTTCATGCATCTCCAAACTCGAACATTTATGTAAGTGTATTTTCGTAAGTGCTGTTGCAAGTGTATTTTTGGGGGTCTGAAATAGACTAACCTACGTGACATTATTTCATAAGGAAGTAAATTCGTTCGGTAATGGCACTTGAGCAGCATTCTGGAACGAATTTTCGGCGAAAACCGAGGGACCACTGTATAATTATACAATAACAAATCTAGAAGCAGTGCTTTGAAACTGGGTCTAGACCAGCTGATGATGCCTTACCATCAGCTGTATAATGTACTGCAGGGTAAAAAAGCCCAGAGATCTATTACAGCATTTATGCACACTCTAATACAACCATCGACTTTAGTACCAGAACCTCTACCATCCACTTCTGCCGACAACCAACAACCATCCACCTCATCCTAGTAGGGCCACACCATCCATATCCACTCTCTTCACAACCATCCACAAACATCATTACCCACAATTTAAGGTAAGAAATACTATTTCTATTGCATTTGTAGTCTTAAGCAGTAATATATCACGACAATGAACTACAATTACATATTCACCTTCAATTTTTGCAAGATCTGTTGGTATAAAAAAACTTGTTTGGGTTTTTGGGGACTCCCGGGAACATAACCCTATTTTTCCCATAAGTTCTTTTAATTATCAAACATGAAATTATCTAACACGACGTTTTCAGGAACGTAACTACCGTGCTAAATGACGATCTACTGTACAACAAACTGGATTGTTTAAATTTTTCAATTTAAGAGAGAGAACCATACCCAACTACCAGGCAGTGGTGTTCTGTTTATAGTGCTTCAAAATGCCAGGTTAAATGAACAATTAATGATTACCACAACAAATCTTTTCCCTCAAAGCATATACAGTGGAACTCCAGATTTCGTACGCACCGAATATCGTATGTTTCGGATTTAGACCAGTTTTTTGGGCGAAATTTTGGTCCGGATTTCGAACCTCCACCCAGAAATCATATGTATCAGACACATCCGCCCGCCCGAGACACCGCCACTCATGCGTACATGTCTCAGTCTGGCTCTGTCACTGGTCGAGTGAGCATTACTTTGCACATTCATCCGAAACATTTCGTAATAATCCATTGTTTTTTGTGCTTAACTATTGAGTGCGACTGCGAAATAAGCCACCATGGGCCCAAAGAAAGTTCCTAGTGGTAAAGAAGGTGAAAAACACGATAGGGGAGAAGGTGCCTTCTTCAGTGATTAAGGACATTTGTGCAAGGTGTGTGTGAGGTGTGTGAGGTGCAAACTTTTGTGGAAAAATATCACCCTGACCAAGCTGATACAAGCCATATCTGCAACATGTTCAGTGACAATACCTTGTCCCATTTTAGGCAAATCTTAAAGACGCACCAGAAACAGAGCTCTCTGGACAGATTTTTAGTGCGACAGGGGTCCAGTGCCAGTAAAATACAAAGGAGGGAAGTAACCCAGGACAGGGCTTTGATATCTGAAGTCCTTATGGAGGGGGATTTCCCTTCCAAACAATAAGCTCTCCTCTCTCCCCCCTCCTCGCCTTCTTCCATATGCCAACAAGAGTCTTCAATAAAGGTATGTAATAGTGATATAAATGTTCATTTATCCATTTCATTAGTGCTTTATATTTATTTCTCATTGTTTTCTGTATGTAAAACTATAGTAATTCTTTAAAAAATGTATTTTTTGTTAATATTTTTGGGTGTCTGGAACGGATTAATTGTATTTACATTATTTCTTATGGGAAATATTACTTCGGTTTTCGTACGTCTCGGATTTAGACCGACCTTCTGGAACGGATTAAGTACGAAATCCAGGGTTCCACTGTACGTACATTATCTTGATTTTTAAAGAGGGTGTTGCTGCCACCAGGCAAACACTAGATGAGCATGGCCCATTGCGTGGCTCCAGGAGTATATTAGCCAGTGGCTAATATACACGTCATGCAGCACTTATCCTATTTCTTAACGAATCTTACCCAACCTAACCACAAAGCCACAGTTCCAATATTTAGTGAAAATATTACTGTATTGTGTAATAGAGGTCCATATACATGACAGTGGAATGTTTAAATCTACAAATGGCCAGATACTCTTCAGGATGCCTAACTACATTTTAATTTTTGACCAGGATTTTGAAATACAGTGGACCCCCGAGTTTCGTAAAAACTTCACTCCTGAAGTCTGCTCAAGTGCCATTACCGAACGAATTTACTCCCTTAAGGAAAAATTTCACGTAGGTTAGTCTATTTCAGACCCCCAAAAATACACTTCCACAAGAACTTACAAAATTATACTTACATAATTGCACGATTTCCGGGGTATTCGTTAACCGAGGGTCCACTGTATCTCACCCAAATATTGTTTTTTAGCTGAACTTGAAAACATAAAAAGATTGAATAGATTATTCACACTAGACATGATAGCAAATCATCCTTTTTCCTTTAAATTTGTTAAACTTCACACATGTATGGGGCCAGAGAAATCTATTGAGCAAATTTTCAAAAGTGAAAGGCTTTTTTTTTTTTTTTTTTGCTGATTCAAGAAATAATAATAACACAATTGCAGACAAATCAGGGAACGGGTGGGGCTTGAAGCCATGGCAAGTGAGTGGTATAACTCACAGGCCAGTGTGCTAACCACTGACCTGTGAGTTTAAACACTCACCTGCCATGGGTTCAAGCCCCACCCATTCCATGATTTATTTAGCTGTTTTTTTTATTTTAATTCTGAGTTGCAATGACCAACTCAGGTAACCAATTATAAGATTCACATGTCCCTATATCCCTGAAAATAAACGGCAATTTTTTTTTTAAAAACGCCGGTCGTCTCCCACCGAGGCAGAGTGACCCAAAAAATTAAACACTTTCACCATCATTCACACTATCACTGTCTTGCCAGAGGCAAGCAGATACAACAGTTCAGATGTACCTCCAAACATCAAATATCTCTAACCCCTCCTTTGGAGTGCAGGCATTGTACTTCCCACCTCCAGGACTCAAGTCTGGCTAACCAGTTTCCCTGAATCCTTGCACAAAATGTTACCTTGCTCACACTCCAACAGCTCATCAGGTCCCAAAACCATTTGCCTCCACTCACTCCTCTCTAACACACTCACAAATGCCTGCTTAATGTCCAAACACCTTGTACAAAAAACCTCCCTTACCCGCCTTCATCCTTTCCTTTCCTTACAATACAGATTTATATACCCTCCAAGTCATCCTATATTGCTCCATTCCCCATACAGTATAAAACATTTTAGGATATGAAAAATCTTTTAAGATTTGGGATCAGACTAAATGATTACTATATTTTAATGGCTAAACCAATATCAAGTTAAAAATGAGAAAGAGTAGAGTGGAGACAATGGCACTCTGCCAACACTTGGTGAATAAGACAAATGCAAAGGAGTCCATTATTTATACCAGGTTTCTTCCAACCTTGAGCTTTATCAAGTACATAGCAGACAGGAGAGACAGTGTCTTATATAATCCTCAAGAAGTGATGTCACATTGGGGTGTCATGTGTTAGGTGGGTAAAACTATTAGGGTAGCCTGTATCCACCATTATCCCCACTGCCGCCACCACGCCCTCATTCCCCCACCTCCTACCATATTGCCTTCAGTTGTTCTCCATTTTTCTTACCTCTATTGTGACGACAATGGTACCGGACACACCAAAACATGGCATGAGATTCTTAATAGAGGGTTTTTGGTGAATGCTGAAGCAGCTTTACTCACACCTAAGTGCATAACACCCCACATGTGACTTCACTCTCCTGGGATTATTTAAGACATTGTCTCTTATATCTTGGGTAAAACATTATACAAATAAATTCCTCCTCTATACATGTATTTGCTTTTTTCCACCGAAGAAAAGGGTAGTAAAACAGAAAGCAAATCAGGTAAGGTACAAGAATGCTGAAGTCAAGAGAGGTGAGGAAGCCAAGATCAGGTCAGCCATGACTACACAATGGTTCAGGAAGAGCCGTAACCTCAAGATTTATGACAGATTTGTGGATTAATTGTGAATTGTCTGAGCAAGAGTATTGTAGGCAGTGTTCTGCTGCTATGTTCTTACATGATGCTGAGATGTACAAACAGTCTTAAGGTTCATAGGATCATCCTCCCTACTTCCTCGTTTGCCCAGCGACACCACGGAGGCGCTGCGAGACAACACACTCTCATCGCGTCGTCCCTCAACTTGTGGTGATACTGACGTCGACTGCATCTCCTTCAACCTTAAATACAAAATAAAAAATATTCTGCACTTCTTCTTTCAACAAACTGGCCGTATCTCACATAGGCAGGGTGGCCCAAAAGAAAAAACGAAAGTTTCTCATTTTAAATTTAGTAATGTTTACAGGAGAAGGGATTACTAGCCCCTTGCTCCCGGCATTTTAGTCACCTCTTACGACACTCATGGCTTACGGAGGAAGAATTCTGTTCCAATTTCCCATGGAGTTGTCATATTATCTCTAATTTTAAACTTGCTCATTCAGGCATCTGATGCTGCATTATATACAGTAAGGCCCTAACTTACAACACTAATGATTTCCTGAAAAATGAAAATTGAATGCTGGGACTTCAGAATCTATTTTCCCACTGATTCCATTGTTGTGCTGTAATTGGACATGCATTGCCTAGTCATAATATTCTGTACCTAGTTTTTTATTTTTAAACTAGAAATACTTACTCAAATACTGTAGTATTAATTTTTTTCTTAATACAGTGGTACGTACCTCGACTTACGAGCAGCTCCCAACTTGAACAATTATGTAAGTGTATTTCTGTAAGTCCTAGGTAGTAGGTTGGTAGACAGCAACCACCCAGGGAGGTACTACCGTCTTGCCAAATGAGTGTAAAACGGAAGCCTGTAATTGTTTTACATGATGGTAGGATTGCTGGTGTCTTTTTTCTGTCTCATAAACATGCAAGATTTCAGGCATGTCTTGTTACTTCTACTTACACTTAGGTCACATTACACATTCATGTACAAGCATATATATACACACCCCTCTGGGTTTTCTTCTATTTTCTTACTAATTCTTGTTCTTATTTCCTCTTATCTCCATGGGGAAGTGGAACAGAATTCTTCCTCCGTAAGCCATGCGTGTCGTAAGAGTCGACTAAAATGCCGGGAGCAAGGGGCTAGTAACCCCCTTCTCCTGTATACATTACTAAAGTTAAAAAGAGAAACTTTTGTTTATCTCTTTGGGCCACCCCGCCTTGGTGGGAAGCGGCCGATTTGTTGAAAGAAGAAGAAGATTTCTGTAAGTGCTTTTGTAAGTGTAATTTTGGGGATCTGAAACAGATTAATCTAATTTACATTATTCCTTATGGGAACAAATTTGTTTTTTATTGGCACTCAAACAGTATTCTGAAATGAATTAAGCTCGTAACTCGAGGTACCACTGTAATTGTATACATGTTAAACTGAACAGAACTACAATACAGTATACAGTAGTACTGTACAGTATACAGTAGTACTGTACAGTATACAGTAGTACTGTACAGTATACAGTAGTACTGTACAGTATACAGTAGTACTGTACAGTATACAGTAGTACTGTACAGTATACAGTAGTACTGTACAGTAGTACAGTAGTACTGTACAGTATACAGTAGTACTGTACAGTATACAGTAGTACTGTACAGTATACAGTAGTACTGTACAGTATACAGTAGTACTGTACAGTATACAGTAGTACTGTACAGTATACAGTAGTACTGTACAGTATACAGTAGTACTGTACAGTATACAGTAGTACTGTACAGTATACAGTAGTACTGTACAGTATACAGTAGTACTGTACAGTATACAGTAGTACTGTACAGTATACAGTAGTACTGTACAGTATACAGTAGAGTACAGTACAGATGCATAGGGGCAGGAAACCACTGAACTGTCTCGAGAGAGAATGGGGAGAGGAGGGGAAGGGGAGGGGAGGAGAGGGGAGGGGGAGAGGGAAGGAGGGGGGAGGGAAGAGGTGATATGTAGAGATGAGTATAATTGCTTAAGAGTATGGTGTAAGCTAGTGGGGTGGTGCACCTCACCCACTAAACAAGTCCAATATGCAGGAGCACCAGCACCAACACCAGCACCAGCACCAACAGCTATCACAACCCAACCAAACAACATAATTATTTAATCAAAGTTCTTAACCAATTTTTTTTTGTTTTTTCAACAAGTCGGCCGTCTCCCACCGAGGCAGGGTGACCCAAAAAGAAAGAAAATCCCCAAAAAGAAAATACTTTCATCATCATTCAACACTTTCACCTCACTCATACATAATCACTGTCTTTAAAGAGACTGCGAACCTACTAAATACCTCTGAATATTGTATATTTATTTATACTACTACTACTACTATGTTAGCCTAAGTTTTGCCTAAAAAACTGGGAGTAATATGGGTTTTGTGAACACATTATACAGGTCGGCCATCACTAATCGGCATCATTGGGACCTGTAGTGTGCCGGATTAGCGAGTTTGCCGGATTACAGAATGGTTAGGTTAGAATACACTTAATTAACCTATCAATAGAGAGACTGTTACATCTTCCTCATTTTCATCACTGCTTTCTCCTCCACTGGCTTACTACTGTGGATTTACAACCATCTGCACAATTTCTGAGTCAGTATAATGATGAAATTTGAGTCAGTATAATGATGAAATTTGAAATTATGCTAGCCGAAATTAGTGCCGGATTACTGATG
>WNWK01010620.1:0-69246 GCA_009830355.1 Cherax destructor | reverse complement strand
TTTACTGGAAATATTTCCTTCCTACCCCTCTACCTGAGCCTCACTATCCTCATAAAAACCTTCACGCTTCAGTAACCTTCCTCCTACCATTGCCATCTGCCAATTCCCCATTACCCTATCATACGCCTTTTCAAATCCATAAGCCACAAAAACATCTATTCCCTTAAATCTGCACATTTTTCACTATAACACTTGGCCCACACACACACTTCTACCTTTCTGCCCCTTGTTCATCTGCTATCCTGCTTCTGCTTTATTCTTTCATAATACTCTCCATACACTTTACCAGGTACACTAACAGACTTATTCCCTTAATTTTTCACTTTTTCCCCTTGCCTTTATATAAAGGAACAATACACGCTTCAGTCAATCCTGGTACTTACTCTTCCATACATTTATTAAATAATAGCAAACCACTCCAAAATTATATCCCCCCTGTTTTTAACATTTTATCTATCCATCATCCTACTTTCCCCTTCATTCTACCATTGGCTTTCCTACACAACTGTTTCCACACTTACAAGATGTTATCCTCTGCCCTGAATACATTCCCGTTCATCAACATTTAACAAATCCTCAAAATATTTTCCATCTTCCGATACCTTAACTTCCATTTTAATCTTCCTTTTCAACTGAATCCATTTGTTCTTAGGTTTCTCAACTTATATCTCATTCCAAAACTTTTTCTTATTTTCAACAAATTGCTGATAACATCTCACCCACTGAGATGTTATCAGCAAATTTTGTTGAAAATAAGAAAAGTTTTGGAATGAGATTAATAAGTTGAGGAAGCCTAGAGAACAAATGGATTTGACAGTTAAAAATAGGAGAGGAGAGTTATTAAATGGAGAGTTAGAGGTATCGGAAGATGGAGAGAATATTTTGAGGAGTTGTTAAATGTTGATGAAGACGGGGAAGCTGTGATTTCTGTGTAGGGCAAGGAGGAATAACATCTTGTAGGAGTGTGGAAGAGCCAGTTGTGGGTGTAGGGAAGTTCGTGAGGCAGTGGGTAGAATGAAAGGGGTAAGGCAGCTGGGATTGATGGGATAAAGATAGAAATGTTAAAAGCAGGTGGGATATAGTTTTGGAGTGGTTGGTGCTATTATTTAATAAATGTATGGAAGAGGGTAAGGTACCTAGGGATTGGCAGAGAGCGTGTATTGTTCCTTTGTATAAAGGCAAAGGGACAAAAGAGAGTGCAAAATTATAGGGAATAAGTCTGTTGAGTGTACCTGGTAAAGTGTATGGTAGAGTTATTATTGAAAGAATTAAGAGTAAGACAGAAAGCAGGATAGCAGATGAACAAGGGGGCTTTAGGAAAGGTAGGGGTGTGTAGACCAAGTGTTTACAGTGAAACATATAGGTGAACAGTATTTGGATAAGGGTAAAATGTTTTTGTGGCATTTATGGATTTGGTAAAGGCGTATGATAGGGTAGATAGGGGGCAATGTGGCAGATGTTGCAGGTGTATGGAATAGGAGGAAGGTTACTGAAAGCAGTGAAGAGTTTTATGAGGATAGTGAGGCTCAGGTTAGAGTGTAGGAGGGAAGGGACTATTTCCCAGTAAAAGTGGGCCTTAGACAAGGATGTGTGATGTCACCGTGGTTGTTCAATATATTTATAGATGGGGTTGTAAGAGAAGTGAATGCGAGGGTCTTGGCAAGAGGTGTTGGGCTAAAAGATAAAGAAGCAAATACAAAGTGGGAGTTGTCACAGTTGCTTTTTGCTGATGACACTGTGCTTTTGGGAGATTCTGAAGAGAAGTTGCAGAGGTTGGTGGATGAATTTGGTAGGGTGTGTAAAAGAAGAAAATTGAAAGTGAATATAGGAAAGAGTAAGGTGATGAGGATAACAAAAAGAATAGGTGAAGAATAGGAGTGATAAAGGAATAACAGGAAAAGTTGGTAGATGGATCTATAATTTCCTAACAAGTAGAACACAAAGAGTAGTAGTCAACAGAGTAAAGTATGAGGCGGCTACAGTGAAAAGCTCTGTTCCACAAGGCACAGTACTCGCTCCCATCCTGTTCCTCATCCTTATATCGGACATAGACAGGGATATCAGCCACAGTGCCGTGTCTTCCTTTGCAGATGACACCCGAATCTGCATGACAGTGTCCACCGTTGAAGACACTGCAAGACTCCAAGCAGATATCAACCAAATCTTTAAATGGGCTGCAGAAAACAATATGAAGTTCAATGATGAGAAATTTCAATTACTCCGATATGGAAAACGTGAGGAAATTAAAATCTCATCAGAGTATAAAACAAATTCCAACCACACAATAGAGCGAAAAAATAATGTCAAAGACCTGGGAGTGATCATGACAGAGGATCTCACCTTCAAGGACCATAACACCGTAGCAATCGCATCTGCCAGAAAAATGACAGGATGGATAATGAGAACCTTTAAAACCAGGGATGTCAAGCCCATGTTGACACTTTTCGGGTCGCTTGTTCTATCTAGGCTGGAATATTGCTGCACACTAACTGCACCTTTCAAGGCAGGTGAAATTGCTGACCTAGAAAATGTACAGAGAACCTTCACGGCACGCATAACTGTAATAAACCACCTCAATTACTGGGAACGCTTGAAGTTCCTAAACCTGTACTCCCTGGAATGCAGGCGGGAGAGATACATTATTATATACACTTGAAAAATCCTAGAGGGATTAGTACCAAACTTGCACACGAGTGTCACTCCCTACAAAAGCAAAAGACTCAGCAGACGATGTAACATCCCCCCAATGAAAAGCAGGGGTGCCACTAGCACGTTGAGAGACAACACAATAAGTGTCAGGGGCCCAAGACTGTTCAACTGCCTCCCAGCATACATAAGGGGGATTACCAATAGACCCCTGGCTGTCTTCAAGCAGACACTGGACAGGCACTTAAAGTCAGTACCTGACCAGCCGGGCTGTGGTTCGTATGTTGGACTGCGTGCGGCCAGCAGTAACAGCCTGGTTGATCAGGCTCTGATCCAACATGAGGCCTGGTCACAGACCGGGCCGCAGGGGCATTGACCCCTGGAACTCTCTCCAGGTAAACTCCAGGTAAACAGAAGCATCCTCACTCATCCCTCAGAGTGTAGGCCCTGTATTTCACACCTCAAGAACTTGAGTATAAATTAATAAATAAGAAAAAATCAGTGATTTTGTCCGACTCGAGGTCACATTTTCTATTTATGCAGTACCAACATAAATCAGTTACATAAGAAAAAATATATAAATGCTGAACTTTGTGTATGCCTGAACTATACATTTATATAATGAACTATAATTCTAATATTTCAGATATTGGCTGTTTGGAGTGACATCTAAACTGTTGAATCTGGGTGCCTCTGCAAAGACAGTGATTATGTAATAATAATAATAATAATAATAATGCCTGCACTTTAAAGTAGGGGTCTGGGATATTGGCAGTTTGGAGGGACATCTGAGCGCCTTTGCAAAGACAGTGCTTATGTATGAGTGATGGTGAAAGTGTTGAATGATGAAAGTTTTTTCTTTCTTTTTGG
This sequence comes from Cherax destructor, assembly GCA_009830355.1. Taxonomy (NCBI): domain Eukaryota; kingdom Metazoa; phylum Arthropoda; class Malacostraca; order Decapoda; family Parastacidae; genus Cherax; species Cherax destructor. The sequence goes on along the minus strand of WNWK01010620.1, from coordinate 65,730 downwards.
GTCACCCTGCATCAATGGAAAACGGCCATGTTAAAAAAAATGACAAAAAAATTGGGGTTTCATAACACTATTCGTGGAAAATGAGTACAAACTGCATTTTATTCTGACTCAGTTAGGCCAGCATCACTTAGGATTTTTTTTAGTCCATGTTCAGTAGAAATGAAATATCTCCTTCCTGTTGACTCCTTTTTGACTGCAATTTTCCCATCCCTTGCAAAGCACTGGTGGATTTTTCGGTCATGTCGTAGCTTTCTTAGTCTATACCTGGAGTTTACCTGGAGAGGGTTTCGGGGGTCAGGTACTCGTTGACATATACATACATCAGTTTTCATATTAACGGATGTTCTTAATAGGTCATTTCTTTGTGAGCAAGAGTTGAACTTTAGTATCACTTATTTCTTACCAGTTTGATAACCTTAAAGTATCACTTATTTCTTACCAGTTTGATAACCTTAAAGCATCACTTATTTCTTACCAGTTTGATAACCTATCACTTAACTCTCCTTTATGTCATCACTAGGTATGTTGAGATGAAAATGGTTTTGGATAAATTGTAAGGTGGTTTGTTTACATGTTTCCTGAGTTATAGTTGGTGGGAGAAGCTTTGCTATTTACTACAACTAAATCAGATAGTTGTTGTTGTTGTTGGACCCCAATGGAAATAAGCCACTGACTTTTTTGGGTTATTCTAAATTCTCTACACATATGCTGCTATGTATGATAATCTATGTAACTATATTTGTATATACCTGAATAAACTTACTTAAGTGATGTTGGAGGTTGTTCCTAACATCGGTAGGCTGTAAATCCACTCTTGCTCTTTTGTTCTTGATGTTGATATTTAGTTGGGTAACTTGATTTATTAGGCGGTTGATGGATTCCTTAGACTGGGTGCGGGTTTTGCTTAATTGTTCCAGTGTGTTTAGTTTATATTCCAGAGTTGTGATCTTGCCAAGGCACTGTGTTGGATGTATGTAGTTCCTTAATTTCCTGGGTTATCATGTCACTGGAGGTTTTAAGTTCCTGTATTTCCCGAGTTAACATGTTGATTTTTTGACTCTGCATCCTCAGGAGTTTAGCTATTTCTGGGTCTTTAATATTCTTAAATCCTTGGAAAGAATTATCTTGGATGTTTGAGGCGGTGGCCATGTTCATGAAATTTGGAAAAAGGGCCTCAAATGTACAGCTTAACATAATGATAAATGGATCACCCATTTCTAGACTCACCGAAGGTAAATTTCTAGGACTCCACCTTGACAGCAGTCTCAAATTCCAGATGCACATAGGGCAAATTTCTAAGAAAGTGTCTAAGACAATAGGCATTCTATTGAAGATACGGTACTATATACCGCAATCAGCTCTCCTTGCTCTTTACCACTCCCTCATTTACCCCTATCTCACCTATGGAGTCTGTGCATGGGGCTCAACTACAGTAAATCACCTCAAACCCTCAATAACCCAACAAAAAACAGTAGTCCGACTGATAACAAATTCCATCTCGAGACAGCATACTCCGCCACTATTCAAGAGTCTTAACTTACTCAATATACAAAACACCCACACTTTTTATTGTGCCTACTGCATACATAGGACACTGCACTCTAATAGTATAAACCCTCCTCTTAAACTCCTCCTTGACAGCTGCAACAGAACACAACCATAATACTAGACACAGATCACTCTTTGATATCCCCAGTGTCCATCTCTCCCTATGCAAAAATGCTATGCACATAAAGGGCGCTAAGATTTGGAATTCACTGCCAGAAAAAACAAAAGAACCCCTGTCTGCAAATCAGTACAAGACTCTTCTTAGAAATCACTTACTCACTGAAAGCTAAACAGCTTCCAAGCTGCTTTCAAATTCACCTCCATTACCACATACTGTGCTAAGGATCACAGTGTCACTTACCTAAATCTCAAAACTTCAAAAATAGATGCCCAAAATTCATTACATTACCTAATACTACATTGAAAAAAAAACAATACCTGCCCAAAACAAAACTGCCTTACACTCAATTGTAACATTCCCATACTGTAAACTACTTTCAACAATGCACATTGTAATATTCCCATATTGAAATTTAAATAATTTTACTGTTGATATAGTATACAACCAATATAATACTTTCAACTTGTCCCATTGTAATATTCCCATATTGTAATTTGAGTAAATTTACTGTTTGCTATATATAAAAACAGATGTACAACTTAAACAAACTACGATCTATTTGTCTAGTATCAAGTAGTCTGTAAGCCATTAAATTTAGTCTGCCCATAATGCCAAGGCATGATTGTGGCTCTTTGCACTACAACTCATTATTGTAATTACACACTGTAAACTATCTATGTAAATATGAATCCCTACAAGAAGTCAATCACATTCTAAATTTGCAAAGAAATAAAAAAAATTATTTGTATTATTTGACGAGTGTTGTGGGGGTGGCGAGGGTGGTGACGGTGGGTGGTGAGGGTGGTGGTGGTGGTGGGTGGTGAGGGTGGTGGCAGTGGGTGGTGGGGGTGGCAGTGGGTGGTGAGGGTTGTTGGGGTAAGTAAGTAAGTTTATTCAGGTATACACAAATACAGTTACAGTGGTCCCTCGGTTTTCGCCGAAAATTCGTTCCAGAATGCTGTTCAAGTGCCATTACCGAACGAATTTACTTCCTTAAGAAATAATGTCACGTAGGTTAGTCTATTTCAGACCCCCAAAAATACACTTGCAACAGCACTTACGAAAATACACTTACATAAATGTTCGAGTTTGGAGAGGCACGAAAACCGAGGGACCACTGTACATAGATTATCATACATAGCAGCATATTTGTAGAGAACCTAGGATAACCCAAAAAAAGTCAGTGACTTATTTCCATTGGTGGTGGGGGTGGCAGTGGTTGATGAGGATTGTGGGGCTGGCAGAGGGTAGTAAGGGTTGTGGGGGTGGCAGTGGGTGGTGATGGTTGTGGGGTGGCGGTGGGTAGTGAGGGTTGTGGGGGTGGCGGTGGGTGGTGAGGGTGGTGGCAGTGGGTTGTGGGGGTTGTGGTGGGTGATGAGGGTTGTGGGGGTGGTGGTAGGTGGTGAAAGTGGTTGTGGTGGGTTGTGGGAGTGGCAGTGGGTGGATCTGTGCTCCAGTTCCCTGAATTAAGCCTGAATACCTTCCACCCCCCCCCCCCCACACAGGCGCTGTATAATCCTATGGGTTCAGCGCTTCCCCATGATTATAATAATAATAATACTGGATCTTCTTTGGTTGCCCTGACCCCTGGCCATTGACAGTGGTTTCAGATGGCTTGTAGGCGATGGGTAATGAGCAGAGTTGAGAAGTTTCACTTCGTCTGGCAGTGGGGTAGGTGGTGGTAACACAAGTCTTCTTAGTAGGTAATATAGCATACAGTGGATCCCCGAGTTCGTAAAAACTTCACTCCTGAAGTCTGCTCAAGTGCCATTACCGAACGAATTTACTCCCTTAAGGAAAAATGTCACGTAGGTTAGTCTATTTCAGACCCCCCAAAATACTTTTCCACAAGCACTTACAATATTATACTTACATAAATGTACGATTTCCAGGGTTTACGAAACTCGGGGGTCCACTGTATTTTGGGGTGATTTCTGCAGCTGATTTATATCACTCTGGGTCTCAACATATATTAGTGTTATGTGAGTTTTTACTAGGCCGTATTGCGACCCCAGAATGGGCCCCAATGTATATATTTTATGTATATTTCCATTTTCTATAATTTTATATTGCTGATATTCTCGATAATAGCTAAATCGTTAATATCGTGCTTTATATTATTATTGGACTTATATTTGACATTATTTGACTTAGCTATGTTCATTAGGTAGGATGTAACATTATAAATTGTGCTCATGTTTGTAGTAGCTGCCTTGGAGTTGGCAAACTACCGATTAGGACACTACGCTTGTTATGTTGCCAGCGTCTAGTTGCTGGGAGGGAGTCAGTCGCTAACCACACCTGAGGCGGGTGACTGCTTCTCCTTGCTTGAGAGCACTATGCAGCTGGACATCGTTGAGTCAACACCTCTCTCCTGTCTCTGTTTGTTTTCTCGCCATTTAGACTCTGTGTGGTAGAGTATGTATTCGGTGGTGAGACGAAACATACTTCTCAGGACTCTGTGTAACTCTGTTCACAGAGGATAGACTAGACAGTGATTTTCGACGTTTTTCTGGGTTGTGTGTCACATTGACACTCTGAGATAACTCAGGTCTCTAGCTACAGCTCCTGACCTAATTCGATAAGGCATCTGTGCACCGTCACAGTTTGGGATTGTTTATGCTGAACCTAGCTTCAGTAGAAAGGGAGTTTTGTGACTGTTTTGGAGGATCTATTGATGGTCCCCAGTCAGGGTCGTTTTTCTATCTCCTTGTTCCTGACGCTGTGTTGCTGTTGCTTGGTCATTTTACTGGTCAATCAAGCTGTTCTGATTGTCAGTTTGTTAGAGAAGCTAGCTTATGAGAAGTTCAGTCGGACACTGTTTGAGTCGAGTCTTAGAGTTACCTGGAGCTCACTCATACACACATATATTCTTATTTGCATATATCTGTATTATTGTAATAACTGACATTGTACCTGATGGTACTTCAGAGTCATTTGGATATATGTGCCCTCAGCACAACCTTATGGTATATGAGAGCAGTGTAGGAGCTAACCTCCTAATTAACCTCCTAATTCATAACTTAATGAACATCCTGATCAAATGTACATTTATTTGCTTTGAAACCCTAAACACTCACTTTTTTAATAAACATATTAAATTTTATGCTTTGGTTAGTACCCTACCAGTTGTAATCCTCCTGGAGACTATTGAATATATCGGATAACTGGACCAGGATACTGACTTTGTTACAAAAGCCTAGTAACAGGCTGGATGCTAGAAGGGCTATCCTTTCTAGTGTTCACTGGAGATGTCTATTACTAATAGATATCGTGTCATTTTGTAACAGGCCATCACAGGGTTGTTAGGAACCTCTGGTGGAAGTAAAATAGAGGAGCAAGGATCTTGCTGCTGCTGCTGCCTGGAAGGTGTGAATGGTGATGAAAGTGTTGAATGATGGTGAAAGTGTTTCCTTTTTTGGGTCACCCTGCCTCAAGCTGGCACTGATCGCTTGACGTTTTACATATTTTTGTTATAGAAACATCAGATTCAGGAAAAGACAATTCAGAGTAAAATTTTTGTAGAGTATATATTATAAATGCAGTAGATATACAAGTCCGATTACAATGACACCTTGGGCAGAGCACACAGAAAATCAATATACAGTGGACCCCCGCCTAACGAGCAAAATTCATTCCAGAAGCCTGCTCAAGTGCCATTACCGAACGAATTTACTTCCTTAAGAAATAATGTCACGTAGGTTGTCTATTTCAGACCCCCAAAAATACACTTCCACAAGCACTTACAATATTATACTTACATAATTGTACGATTTCCGGGGTGCTCGTTAGGCGGGGGTCCACTGTACAGTGGACCCTCGCTATTCGAACACTGCAAAACTCACCCTTTTATGTAAGTTTATTATTGTAAGTGCTTTTATAAGTGTATTTTTGGGGGTCTGAAATGGACTAATCTAATTACATCATTCCTTATGGGAATAAATTCGTTTGGTAACAGCACTTGAACAGCATTCTGGAATGAGGGTGAGTTTTGGAGTGTTCGAATAGCGAGGGTCCACTGTACATCTATACCACAGGTTCTCCTAGCTATATGTGGATTTGCTTTATGCATATTCACTATTCTGTAATGTCCTGTTTCTACAGTACAGTAGACCGTCGTTTAACACGGTAGTTACGTTCCTGAAAAACACTGTGGTAGTTAAAACTGTGTTAGACAAACTGAAGAAATTGGGGGAAAAATAGGGTTACATTCCGGGGAGCCCCAAAAAGCCAAACAACTTTTTTTTAGACGAATGAATCTTACAAAAATAAAAGTGAATATGTAATTGTAGTTCATTGTCGTGATGCAGTATGTTGTTTTTACTGCTTAAGATTACAAATGCAACAGAAATAATAGTATTTCTTACCTTAAATTGTGGGTTCTGGTGTTTGTGGATGATTGTGGAGAGTGGAAAGTTATGCTGTGGCCCTACTGGGCTGAGGTGGATGGTAGAGGTTCTGGTACTGAAGTTGATGGTTGTACAGGAGTGTGCATAAATTCTGTAATGGATTTCTGTTCTGTTTTACCACGCAGTACATTATACAACTGACAGTAAGGCATCAGCTGCTCTAGACACAATTTCAGGGTCCTCTTCAGTGAAAAAGTCTAACTTTAAGTCAGTCAGTAAGTCAGTCAGTTAGTCAGCAAATCAGTCAAGTCAGTAAGTCAGTCAAGTCAGTAAGTCAGTCAAGTCAGTAAATCAGTCAAGTCAGTAAATCAGTCAAGTCAGTAAGTCAGTATGTCAATCAGTCAGTAAGTCTGTCAGTAAATCAGTCAGTCAGTCAGTCATCACACAAACTCACATTTACCTCATTCTTTTTATGTGCACAAAGTTACGCTTCATTACAGCCACAGGTTATCTCTCGGCTAATACGTATCTCTATTTTCTTTGTTAATTCTAAGACTTAAACCTTTTCTTGCCACTTTCAGCAACACTTGTATGCCTACTGGGTGCCATGATTGCTTGACAGATTTAAGATATGGCAATTAACCCTTTCAGGGTCCGTGCCGTAGTTCTACGGCTTTGAGTTCAGGGTCCAAACCGTAGTTCTACGCCATGAGCTCAGCTCACTCAGATAAGCTTCGAGCGGTAAATTTGGGCCTGGATATGAGAGAATACATCTATGTGGTAAGTGTGCACCACATAAAACAAATCCTGCAGCACACAGTGCATAATGAGAGAAAAAAAAATGAAACCGTAATTTTTTATTAAAACAGCGACTTTGCAGTGTTTTTTCGTGTACTTTTTATAGTTGTATTTGCGATTTCTTGATCTCATTTGATAGAATGGAAGATATTTTACAGATATAGAGATGATTTTGATTGGTTTTAATATTGGAAATGGCTTGAAACTGAGTTCAAAGTAGCGGAAATGTTAAATTTTTGCCAATGTTCAAGAGTAAACAAATTACCTCACGTCTAATGCGCGCCAGCTGGTGGGTCTAATATACGTTCACAAATGTGGTGATATTATTTGTACAATTATTACAATTTTGCATAACAGTAAATCTTCCATTTTTTGGTTTGAATAAAAATTCCTTATGTGAATAAAAAATCAAAATGGAATTCATTTGTAAAGACTGAAAACGTAACTAATAAACAGAGGAAATGTTAGTTTAGTGCCAGGAATGCCTGCATTGTTTATTCTGCACCCTATTTTGAAATTGGAATATTTTGAACTTTGAGTTAAATTGGCTAAATTACCAATTTCCAATCACTTTATTTTGTAGTTGAAACAGTTGACTGGGTGATTTCTTGTGCTCAATCGATAGAATAGAAGTAATACTAGTGAAATAGCAAAGAATTTGGTCGACTGGAATAATGTAATTGGCCTAAAATGGGAGTCAAAGTTGGCAAAATCACCGATGCGTAAATATCGCCGACGCATCAAAATTCGCGAGAGCATAATTTTGTTTTATTACCTTCAGAAAAAGATTCTCTACCATTTCATAAGAAAAATAAAAAAATTTTTTTTTAAATTCTTGGACACTGGCGCACCCCTTCCAAAAATGGCCTTGGACCCTGAAAGGGTTAAAAGATCTAAACTCAATCCACAAACAAAAATAAACGACACTCCAAATTTTTTCCCCTCCCACAAACTGAACCATGTTAAGTTAATTTTGTGAAGTGTTATACAAATATATGCTGCAATTCTTCAATAGTGCTATAACCAAAACGTGTCGAACGAAACCGTGTTACACGACGGTCTACTGTAATTCCACAAATTTCATATACACGTACATTTATTGTGTGCTATTAGTGTGGGTTCACAAAGTATTCTGAAGATTTTTATCATATAGCATTCAATGATTATGGTCTGAGTGAGCTTAGTATAGATGCCATGGGCTTGGCATGCATCTTCAGCATAAAACAAGGGACATTGCATATACTCATATATACATATAAAGAAAGTGTTTACAGTGAAGCATATATGTGAACAGTATTTAGATAAAGGTAGAGAAGTTTTCATTGCATTTATGGATTTAGAAAAGGCATATGATAGAGTGGATAGGGGAGCAATGTGGCAAATGTTGCAAGTGTATGGAATAGGTAGTAAGTTACTGAAGGCTGTAAAGAGTTTTTATGAGGATAGTGAGGCTCAGGTTAGGGTGTGTAGGAGAGAGGGAGATTACTTCCCGGTAAAAGTAGGTCTTAGACAGGATGTGTAATGTCACCATGGTTGTTTAATATATTTATAGATGGGGTTGTAAAAGAAGTAAATGCTAGGGTGTTGGGGAGAGGGGTGTGATTAAATTATGGGGAATTAAATGCAAAATGGGAGTTGACACAGTTACTTTTTGCTGATGATACTGTGCTTATGGGAGATTCTAAAGAAAAGTTGCAAAGGTTAGTGGACAAGTTTGGGAGGGTGTGTAAAGGTAGAAAGTTGAAAGTGGACATAGATAAGAGTAAGGTGATGAGGGTATCAAACGATTTAAATAAAAAAAAATTGGATATCACATTAGAGAGAGGGATTATGGAAAAAGTAAATGTTTTCAGGTATTTGGGAGTTGACGTGTCAGCAGATGGGTTTATGAAGGATGAGGTTAACCAGAGAAATGATGAAGGAAAAAAGGTGAGTGGTGCGTTGAGGTATCTGTGGAGACAAAAAACATTATCCATGGAGGCAAAGAAGGGAATGTACAAAAGTATAGTGTATAGTAGTACCAACACACTTATATGGGTGTGAAGCATGGGTTGCAAATGCTGCAGCAAGGAGGCAGCTGGAGGCAGCTGGAGGCAGTGGAGATGTCCTGTCTAAGGGCAATGTGTGGTGTAAATATTATGCAGAAAATTCGGAATGTGGAAATTAGGAGAAGGTGTGGAGTTACTAAAAGTATTTGTCAGAGGGCTGAAGAGGGGTTGTTGAGGTGGTTTGGTCATTTAGAGAGAATGGATTAAAGTAGAATGACTTGGAGAGCGTATAAATCTGTAGGGGAAGGAAGGCGGGGTAGGGGTCGTCCTAGAAAAGGTTGGAGGGAGGGGTAAAGGAGGTTTTGTGGGCGAGGGGCTTGGACTTCCAGCAAGCATGTGTGAGCGTGTTAGATAGGAGTGAATGGAGACGAATGGTTTTTGGGACCTGACAAGCTCTTGGAGTGTGAGCAGGGTAACATTTTGTGAAGGGATTCAGGGAAACCAGTTAATTGATTTGGACTTGAGTCTGGGATAGTGACAGCTGGGAGGGACTATTCTCAGCTGTCGTATCTGAGCGCCTCTGCAAAGACAGTGATTATGTATGAGTGTGGTGAAAGTGTTGAATGATGATGAAAGTATTTTCTTTTTGGGGATTTTCTTTCTTTTTGGGTCACCCTGCCTCGGTGGGAGACGGCCGACTTGTTGAAAAAAAAAAAATAATAAATTACCTTCCTCACTGCTTGACTCTGAATCACTAAGCTGCATAATCCTTGTTCGTTTCAACTTGGGTGCCTCGTCACATTTCCCTTTTTTCCTCTTATTCTTTCCTCTTTGCTGTTGTGCCTTGTTGGATTACATAAAGAAAAAAATATTTTATAATACCATCACATTTAATCAACATTTATTGCAATGCTTGGGACTAAGCCATACCCAAATTTCTGATAATTCTTGGCAACCAATCATCACTAACTCCAGCATCATGTGCTAGTCAAACTACACAATCTTTGCATTGGTAACTGCTTGTACACTTGGTTCCTCTTCATTGTAATTCATCTATAGAAATAGTATACTGAACCTAGATTAAAGTTTTGGCATCAAATTTCCCAAATAACTAATTAATGGATTTCTTATGTTCTACTGTAATATCATTTCTTCTAGAAAAAGCTTCAGATGGAAAGCTTATTAATTTTATGTCAATATTTCAAAGTACTGTTATACTTTATTAGTAATGACAACTTATATGGAGATCCTATACATAATTATATACAGTACTACAAGATATTTATAGATTGTTACATAGGTATAGTAATTAAATTTGGTAAAACTAAATAAGTAATATGAATTAAAAACCATAAATATAGCAATAATTATACTGAACCACAATTAAATAAAACAACTACTAAAAATGGAAAGTAACAGTAAATATGGTTTAGCTGTGGGCTCAAAAGTAAATTCAGATAGGCCATACCTTAGTCTTTGACTGTTTTTTTGCTCTTTTTGGTGAAGAGTCCGTATCCATAGACTCGACTTGAGACTCTTTAACAGATTCTTGCAGTTCTGTCTCGGAAGATGAGGACACAATTGGATCAGCTTTGACTAGTGAAGATGCACCAGAGCCACTCTTGATTGGTGAGCACTTACTGGACTCTGATTTTGAAGGTGATGTCTTGCTTGGTGACAAAGGTACAGATTCAGCAGCATCTGACGTTTTTACTACAGGTCCTTTGTTGAAAAAAGATGAGATTCTTCCTTTTGTCTTAAAGCCAGCTGAAGATGGTGTCTTGTTGGATTCAAAGAATATATCAAAGATTACTGTGTGAACATATATAAACCTGGCACATTTACACAAGTGAAGCCAAAAAGTGCTACACGTCTAGAGTTCGGTCCTACAGATATTGGTAGCTTAGGAACATCACTAAAGTTATTGATTACGGAATTACAAATGCATGCACCTAAAGGAATGTGTTATTCCATAATACTGCAATCAGAAGATGAAACATCATTTAACACGATCATCAAATCAAGAGGTAGGTCAAGCATTATCTTTCCAGCCACAGAACAGCATCAGATCTAAATACATAGGGCTGTTTTGACAGCAGAAGAATACAGAGAAAACCTAAATGTGAAAACAAAAAAGATCCCCAAAAGAAAAAAGTTGTACCAGATACAGAACCTATTTCAGACATCGATGATCCAAGTGAGATCCATTCTGACACTGATGGTTTGAGTGAATAATTTATAATTGATAATGGCAAAATAAATCAACTCAAGAAAACTGTTGAATCATGACTAGGTCATGCACTGTTATATAAACAACTGCCAACAGTCAGCAATATAAAGGTGGACTCATTTTATGCAGTGTATTTGGCTACCCCATTTACATATTGGAGGGAAAGTGCTTAAAATTTTCAGAAAAAAAAAAAATTGTGAATTGTTATGTTAAGATGAGATTCCTTCAGTGTACTGTTCCTTCTGGTACTCCTAGTAGTGTGTGTTGGGACGGGCTCAGCCTCGTGTAGAAAATAAGCAACATGGACAGAAACATTTATATTTTGCTGAGGAGGCCCCGGCACAGGATTGCTACAACAAAGCGATTCAATTTGGGCTCCCTTCACATAAAAACATCCAAGCCATAGTGAATGCAATGGTGTAAAAAACTTACTCTAAATATTATGAGAAGTGATTTGTAATGGTTTAGAATGAAATAATCAATTTGAATTTTTTGGGTCTTGTTTAGATATTTTAAGTACATAAAATTTAGTTTTGGTAATTTCATTATTTTAAGTAGGAAACACATAAACATAGGAATTTTGAAAGGTCAAGTTTTTATTCTAATATTTTTAAAAATATCTTAGTATGCAGTGTAATAACTTACAAGTGGCAATTTTTTTTTTTACCCCAAATGACTATATAAGCAATTTCAAAAGCCACTGATTACACAGAGCATTTCAGGCATTCTAAAACTGACTTTTCCTACCTTTTTGAGTTTTGCTCCTTCTTTTTTCACTTCCACTTTCTTACTTTGACGAGCGAACATAGAAGCGATTTGGTTGCTTTTTCCTAGTTTGCTGCTACCACTAGTCTGTTTATCATCATTTTCACTGCCTGGTTCCTTCTTTATGTCATTCTTTATTTGTGATGGTTTGTATTTGCTCTAAAATGAAGAAATAGTTGAAAATATTTAAGCTCAAATTAAAATACTAATATACTACATCAGTAATCATAATAAAAATTATACAATGTATGAAAATACAGTGGACCCCTGGATTTCGTACTGCTTCCAACTCGAACAATTATGTAAGTGTATTTTTGTAAGTGCTTTTGTAAGTATATTTTTGGGGGTCTGAAACGGACTAATCTAATTTACATTATTCCTTATAAGAACAAATTCGTTTGGTAACGGCACTCGAACAGCATTCTGGAACGAATTATTGACGTAATCCGGGGTCCACTGTAATATGAAACACCAGAGAGTCAGAAATATACAAAGTACAGTTGTTAACAATCATGGAAAACGGGGTTGGATGACCATATTAATTTTTTATGAAGTCCATAATATGCATACAGTGGACCCCCAGTGTTCGTCCTGCTCCAAACTTGCCCTTTCATGTAAGTGTACTTTTTTAAATGCTTTTGTAAGTGTATTTTTGGGGGTCTAAAAGGACTAGTCTACTTTACATTATTCCTTATGGGGATAAATTCGTTTGGTAATGGCACTTGAACAGCATTCTGGAACGAAAAAATCACGAAAACCGGGAGTCCACTGTATTTTGAAAGAATTAGTACTTTTTTTTAACACAATAGCTGTCTTCCACCAAGGCATGGTGACGCAAAAAGATACGCTTTCACCATCATTCCATTATCATTGTCTTTGCAAAGGCATGCAAATATGACAGTTTAGATGTCACTCCAAACAGCAAATACAGTGGTCCCTCGGTTTTCGTGCATCTCCAAACTCGAACATTTATGTAAGTGTATTTTCGTAAGTGCTGTTGCAAGTGTATTTTTGGGGGTCTGAAATAGACTAACCTATGTGACATTATTTCTTAAGGAAGTAAATTCGTTCGGTAATGGCACTTGAGCAGCATTCTGGAACAAATTTTGGCGAAAACCGAGGGACCACTGTATCCCAAACCCCTCCTTTAAAGTGTAGGCATTGTACTTCTCACGTCCAGGACTCAAGTCCGGCTAACCAATTTCCCTGAATCCCTTAACAAAATATTACCCTGCTCACACTCCAACAGTTCATCAAGTCTCAAAAACCATTCGTTTCCATTTGTTCCTATGTAACACATTCACACATGCCTGCTGTGTGTCCAAGCCCCTTGCACACAAAACCTCTTTTATCCCCTCCATCCATCCTTTCCTTGGATGACCCCTACCCCTCCTTCCCTCCACTACAGATTTATACACCCTCTAAGTCATCCTATCTTGCTCCATCCTCTCTAAATGACCTAACCAACTTAAACCATTACTGTCTAAGTTCAAGCAAAAATTTTGTTGTGGTACTTCATTATACTATACAATACCTCTATCATACCTCTTTCTTAACAGGCTCGGGTGGAGCCTGGTATGCATTCTCTTGACGTATTTTTGCCAAGGCGGCAGTTGAGCGGACTTTAGCATCTGGGCATTCAATGCCACTGTATCTGTAGTTGAAAAGAGTTAGTTAAAATACCCACCCTTACATATGGCATATATATTTGGCTAAAATCAGTACACATACCTTGTATATATATTATCAATGATTAGAAAGAAAGAAGAATACCATAAATATATTTCTTATTTGTGAAACATTTTGGGCAAAAATTAAGCTAAAAGAATTAATGTCTCACATGAGTGTGACCTCATTAAAAGCGACACTAAAATAAACAAATTTATTTATAATTCAGAGTTAAGAATATTAGGTTATAAATTATAATTCTAAAAAACTACAAAACATCATTAATTATTACTGTAATGAATTGCTGTACTGCATAGTTGAATGCAAAACATTTATAATATAATTTATTCATTATAGAGAACATCCCAGGAAAGGTTGGAGGGAGAAAGTGAAAGAGGTTTTGAGTGGTAGGAGCTTGAGGATTCAGCAGGCATATGCAGTATGTTAGATTAAAGCGAGTGAAAACATAAGATTTTTGAGGATTTCCCATGCTGAAAGAGAGTGAACAATGGAGCATTTATCATGAGATTCAGGGAAACAAGTTTTCTGAACTTAGATTATAGAGGCAGGAATTACAGTGCCTGCACAGTGAAAGATGGGTGGGCATGTTGCACCTCAGGACATTTGAACTGTGATATTCAAACACTTCTGGCAAGACATTTATTGAATGAATGGTGGTGAATGAGCTTCTTTGCTTGAATCACCCTACCTTGGCATGAAATGACCGATGTGGTAAAAAAAAAATTAAGACACAGGATAAGTTTGAATAGTTGATGTGGTATGCAATAAAGTAAGCTTTAACCTAATGCTGGAATAATCTGTATAGTTTTTCAATTAATATTACAGTATCATAATTTTTACTGAATTGATTATTACAATTTAGTGAAGAGGCTTGTGATTAATGTGAAAGATATCTGGAGAGAGGAAACATCAAGTAGTGTTGAAGCAAGTAAGATGAGTGTTAGTATTTCTCATTCAGTGGTACAAGAACAAGAATGGCTGGAGGAGACAGCATTGCCTACCCATTTGCGTAGTTGGAAATGCGTGTATTGTACATGAACAAGTTTCTAAATACCTGCTCCACACATAGTACTTACATGTTTTATACATGTGTACTTTACTTATAAAAAGTATATATATAACAATTCTTGTATGCGTATTTCATTTTCTTACACTGTCTTATGATACATACTGGAAGGGCTTACTTGTTTATGCTCATGATGTTTTCCTTAACCTTGTCATAATTGGCACTGTAGAGAATATTCATATCCTGAAGTTTGGTCTTCTGAACACTGTATATGTGTATTGATATAACATCCTTCATTTTAGTCTTGGCTGCAGCAAGGCTGTCTTCTCTAACCAACAAAATCTAAAATGTAAAATAAAACAGAACATGAATGGAAAACAGCATTCTTCAACCCTTCTAATGTCATAAATCATGCTATCGTAATGTCATCTGTGTTCACCTAACAGCATGCATATTTGGAGGCTCTGGTAAGGAAAGGAAGTTTGTAGGTTTTAACTTTCCCCATTTCATCTAATGAGATTTTTTATTAAACTGTCATTAGGTGATAAAAGCTTTATTTCTCACTTTAATTCATGACATTGTCACTTACCTTGTGTTCATCTGGATGGTCTCCTTCCCTGGCCACCACTCCAGACACAATATATGTAACATTGAGGCTGTCACCTTTGTCTGAGTCATGATGACAGCTGACGAAGTGATACAGCATCCTATACACACACAAAAACAATCATTTTTTTTTAATCAGCTTGATCAAAAGAAGAGTAACTCCAATTCCTTGGGACAAGAGACCTAAACTAGAATTAAGGAATCCCCAAAGGGAAAATATTTCATAGATTTAAATACCATAAACAAAGTACTAAAGCAAATTTGTAAAGTAAAACTGCTGCAAAAAACAATAGCATAAAAATGCAACATTTTAAAGAAAACCAATAAAAACATTTCAGCAATTTCTGAAAATGTAATGAGACATCAATACTGTAAATCTTAAACATAATAAATATCACTCCTATATTAGCAGCAAAAAAAATGAACATCCATTAATCGTGAGACATAAAATGATACTACTGTACTCTCATAGCCAGGCTTTCCCTTAGGTTTATCATTTTATGTATGTATTAGTTGGGTTATGCAGAAATAAGAACATATGTGGAAGACAGCATCTGACATCCTGTTAAACAATGAAAAACAAAAATTACTTTATACCTATAATATAATCAACAAGTAGTGTATCACTTACTGCTTAGCCACATTAGTGGGGACTCCCAAAGTAAGGCTGAGCCACTTATATGTCACCTGCAAAAAAAAAAAAATACAAAAATAGGAAAAATAAGAATTTTTTATTAATGCACTGTATCTAATGGTCTAGGACATACTTAATTCTGTATTAGATTTGCATTTATTCAAACATGAAAATCTCAAATGTCCAGACAATATTTCTTTTGAAATATTGACCATAAGCTACGAAAGTATTAGCCATGAACAATAAGAAACCAAGGTAAAGAAAGTGTATCACAACTAGAAAAAACAGCATCAGTTTATTTCGTAAAGTATTGATTTCATTTCTGATCTCTTTATTACAAGGTGGACATAAATACACTGGAAAACATACAGAAAAAAAGATGACAAAGTTAATTCCCTGAATAAAACATCTTTCCTCTAAAGACAGGCTAAGATCAATGAGCACACTCCAGTACTATGTAACACTGGATTCAAGTGGGATAGATTTAAATTTCCATTTTGATGAACATGGGTTATCATTACATTACTGATTTAGTTATTACAAGCATGGGGAAATGCTTGTTATTCTTATAGATTACCTTTACAGTCAGTGTACAGTTCATTGAAAGCATAATGATACTCTGATAACAATATTGCCCTCAAAACTGTAAATTAAAGGAAAATAATGGCTTGGTTGGTGGGGCTCTTATGGGTCTGGGATCAATTCCTTGTACAGGCATGTTTCCTTACACCTGCTGCCCCTCTTCAAATAGGATTAAGTAGGTACCTGGATGTTAGTCAACTGTTGTGGTTTGCATCCTGAAGATTAACCTAAGTTGACCAAAATGATCTGCAAAAGCAGGGGCTTCCTATACAGTAAACCAATGATGAATTGGATGTATCATGTACTTTATTATTAGTATATTAGGATCATACAGCATCATGTACTTGAAGAAATAAAGATTTTTATTTTTATCCCAAGGATTAGTAATCTACGATAAACCAGGAAAGCCAATCAGTGTGATTTATTTCCATTAGGATCCTTTGATCCTATTCCACGGGATACAACCCACACCTAGGTACCAATGTACTGCCAGGTGAACAGGGGTAACAGGTGTAAGGAAACAGGCCCATCTCCATTCACCCCAGGATCAAATCCAGGTCCTTCGGTTGTTAGCCACTATTACCAGAGCCATGAGATACCATAACAATGTTTAACATTTTTCTCTTTATGGAGACAATCGGAAATTTATATACCTTACCCAATGTAAGGTCATTATTGTAGCCATAAGAGGCCATCGTCATTTTTGGTCTTAAATAGCCTTTTCAAATAAATCACCTGCAACTTAAAATAATTAATCTTTTGAAAAAACACCAACTTACAATTCTCCCTTCGTCATTGATAAATTCATCTAAATTTTCTAAATACATTGAATCTATGGATGTATCAGAAACCATTGTAGCAAGTTGGTCCTTATGAAACCTAAAGGGTTCTACTCTTGCTTGATCAAGCTATAATGTGGTGTTAGGGATATATCATCAACTTGGGCTTGAATAAGTTGTCTTCTTGATGCGTGACTTGCTCAGTCTTCTGCAGGCTGGCCGCTGGTCTTAGCGGTATTCACTATTCCTTCCTAACAACCCGTGTAGGTTTCGCGGGAAATGTTGTTGTTGGGGTTGTTAAGAGCCACTGAAGTTTACGCCTTATCGAACCCTGCTTCCGGGTTAGTTAGTTTAATATCCTTATTATGCACCCCATACCCATCCTGTGGACGGTAGTCAAAAGATTACAGAGGCACATAATGGGTCCAGGGACTGGGCCGCAAAGTTCTGATAGCAATGGATCACCCATCACAAGACTCACAGAGGGAAAATTCTAAGGAATCCACCTTGACAGTAGCCTCAAATTCCAAACACACATACAACAAATTTCCAAGAAAATCTCAGACAGTAGGCATACTATCAAAGATACGCTACTATGTGGCTCAATCAGCTCTCTTTGCACTGTATCATTCACTCATCTACCCTTATCTCACCTATGGAATTTGTGCATGGGGATCAACAACATTAAATAATCACCTTAGACCACTCATAACCCAGCAAAAGACTGCAGTCAGAATGATAACAAATTCCCACTCTAGACAGCATACTCCACCAATATTCAAAAGTCTAAAACTACTCACCGTAAACAACATTCACACTTATTCTTGTGTCTACTACATACATAGAACTCTACACTCAAATATAAACCCTCCACTCAAAATTCTCCTCATCAACTTTAACTGGACCCATAACCATAACACAAGACACAGATCACTGTTTGATATACCCCGTGTCCATATCACCCCGTGTAAAAATTCTATGCACATAAAGGGCC
The DNA here is from genome assembly GCA_009830355.1 of Cherax destructor. Taxonomy (NCBI): domain Eukaryota; kingdom Metazoa; phylum Arthropoda; class Malacostraca; order Decapoda; family Parastacidae; genus Cherax; species Cherax destructor. The sequence continues at coordinate 47,641 of WNWK01010620.1, read as the reverse complement.
CCAAAATCTGGAATTCATTACCGGTAAATATTAAAATAACCTAGTCTGAACATCAATTTAAGACTCTTCTCAAAAACCACCTACTCACCCTAAACTAAATACTCATACTGTAAAGTACTTTCAACAACGCTCAGTGTTATTTTCCCATAATATAATTTCATTATTTGCTATTGATATAATCATCCTACAAAACACTTTCACCTTGTCACAATGTAATATCCTCAGATTGTAATTTGAGTAAACTTATTATCTGCTATAAACATAAGCTAATGTTTACCTGGAGTATACCTGGAGAGAATTCCAGGGGTCAACGCCCCTGCGGCCAGGTCTGTGACCAGGCCTCATGTTGGATCAGAGCCTGATCAACCAGGCTGTTACTGCTGCCAGCACGCAGTCCAACGTACGAACCACAGCCTGGCTGGTCAGGTACCGACTTTAGGTGCCTGTCCAGTGCCTGCTTGAAGACAGCCAGGGGGTTGTTGGTAATCCCTCTGATGTATGCTGGGAGGCAGTTGAACAGTCTTGGGCCCCTGACACTTATTGTGTTGTCTCTCAACGTGCTAGTGGCACCCCTGCTTTTCATTGGGGGGATGTTACATCGCCTGCCGAGTCTTTTGCTTTCGTAGGGAGTGACTCGTGTGCAAGTTTGGTACTAATCCCTCGAGAATTTTCCACGTGTATAAAATAATGTATCTCTCCCGTCTGCGTTCTAGGGAGTACAGGTTTAGGAACTTCAAGTGTTCCCAGTAATTGAGGTGGTTTATTGCAGTTATGCGTGCCGTGAAGGTTCTCTGCACATTTTCTAGGTCAGCAATTTCACCTGCCTTGAAAGGTGCAGTTAGTGTGCAGCAATATTCCAGCCTAGATAGAACAAGCTACCTGAAAAGTGTCAACATGGGCTTGGCATCCCTGGTTTTGAAGGTTCTCCTTATCCATCCTGTCATTTTTCTAGCAGATGCGATTGCTACGGTGTTATGGTCCTTGAAGGTGAGATCCTCTGGCACGATCACTCCCAGGTATTTGACATTAGTTTTTCGCTCTATTGTGTGGTTGGAATTTGTTTTGTACTCCGATGAGATTTTAATTTCCTCACGTTTTCCATATCTGAGTAATTGAAACTTCTCATCATTGAACTTCATATTGTTTTCTGCAGCCCATTTAAAGATTTGGTTGATATCTGCTTGGAGTCTTGCAGTGTCTTCAACGGTGGACACTGTCATGCAGATTCGGGTGTCATCTTGTCACATCTTGTCATCTTGTCACACTTGTCAAAGACTTTTGCAAAGTCTGTGTATACGACATCTGCATTCTGTTTGTGTTCTAGAGCATCCAGGACCTTGTCGTAGTGGTCCAGTAGTTGGGACAGACAGGAACGACCTGCTCTAAACCCATGCTGTCCTGGGTTGTGTAATTGATGGGTATCTAGATGATTGGCGATCTTGCTTCTTAGAACCCTTTCAAAGATTTTTTATGATATGGGACGTTAGCGCTATTGGTCTGTAGTTCTTTGCTATTGCTTTAGTAAGTAAGTAAGTTTATTCAGGTATACACAAATACAGTTACATAGATTATCATACATAGCAGCATATGTGTAGAAAACCTAGGATAACCCAAAAAAGTCAGACAGAGTGACTTATTTCCATTAGGGTTCATTTAATACCTTAATATTATGCACCGCAGTTCCTAAAAACAACAGACATAGCCCCACCCACAGAGGGGGCAGTACAGCACAGTGTCTACCTACTGAGTCTCGCAGGACCCTATGTCTATCCCTTATACAATGTCGTATGGTACTCTGCCTTGACAAAAAAAACTGAAAGATAAGCTGCAAATCACCCAGAACAAAATGGTAAGATTCATCCTGGACCTGGGTCCAAGGGAGCATGTAGGCCTGGATGAATTACAACAATTGGATATGCTGAATATTGAAGACAGAGTAAAACAACTTAAATTGAATCAAGTTTATAAAATTGCTCACAAACAGTGTCCAGAATATCTTGCTGCCAATTTTGTCAAGGCTGGGAACCAAAGCAGTCATAGTACTAGGGGGAGAGAGCACAACTTTGTAATACCCACAGTCAGTGACCAGGCTTCAAACACCTTTTATTGTACAGCAATAAAGGAATGGAACAGACTGCCTGCACATATCAAAGCCAGTCATAGCATGAGCCAGTTCAAGAAGAGAGCCAAAAGGTACCTAATGAATGTAGCGACAGAAAGGGAGGAGAATGTTTTTTTTTTTTTTTTTTTAGCTAACATACATGTAAATGTAAATAACCCTTTTTACCTTATTCGTAGTATATATTCTTTATAGTATAAAACATATATCTCCTACAGTGCATAATATTAAGGTATTAAATGAACCCTAATGGAAATAAGTCACTCTGTCTGACTTTTTTGGGTTATCCTAGGTTTTCTACACATATGCTGCTATGTATGATAATCTATGTAACTGTATTTGTGTATACCTGAATAAACTTACTTACTTACTAAAGCAATAGCAAAGAACTACAGACCAATAGCGCTAACGTCCCATATCATAAAAAATCTTTGAAAGGGTTCTAAGAAGCAAGATCGCCAATCATCTAGATACCCATCAATTACACAACCCAGGACAGCATGGGTTTAGAGCAGGTCGTTCCTGTCTGTCCCAACTACTGGACCACTACGACAAGGTCCTGGATGCTCTAGAACACAAACAGAATGCAGATGTCGTATACACAGACTTTGCAAAAGTCTTTGACAAGTGTGACAAGATGACAAGATGTGACAAGATGACACCCGAATCTGCATGACAGTGTCCACCGTTGAAGACACTGCAAGACTCAAGCAGATATCAACCAAATCTTTAAATGGGCTGCAGAAAACAATATGAAGTTCAATGATGAGAAGTTTCAATTACTCAGATATGGAAAACGTGAGGAAATTAAAATCTCATCGGAGTACAAAACAAATTCCAACCACACAATAGAGCGAAAAACTAATGTCAAATACCTATTATTAGACTACCATACACGTCTACAAACTTGTAATTTTAAAATCACAATACTTAAATTGCTTAAATTCACCATAAGTATTTTAAAATATAAGGTTAACTTAACAGCAAGTTCTCTGTTAAATAATAGATATATATTAAGGGATAAAGTGCTTCTGAAAGCTGTAAGTTTAGTTTAATATCTTTATTATGCGCCTATTATTCATGCTATGGGCGGCTGTAGTGAGAAGACTGCAGAAGCACTAAATGGGTCCAGGTTAAGTAAATTTATTTAGGCATAAGTACACTGGGTTCGATTCCCAGCCAGGGTAGAAACATTGGGCGTGTTTCTTTACACCTGTTGTCTATGTTCCCCATCAGTAAAATGGGTACTACCTGGGTGTTAGTCGACTGGTGTGAGTCGCATCCTAGGACACTGACCTAATCTGCCCGAAATGCTCAGCATAACAAGGGACTTTCTATATAGTAGTATGTCACTGATGTCAGCTAGGCCTGTATACCATGTACATGTACTTGTAGTAAATAAAGATATTATTATTATTATTATTATACATAATCTAAATTACCCAGGATAACCCAAAAAGCTAGACAAAGTGAGTTATTTTTATTGGGGTTCATGGGCTGTCCACTGCTATCCCGACCTTCTGCCTTACTGGAAGTCTTAACATGTGTAATAAAATAAGATTAATAATAAAGTAAAATATGTAATAAGATAAGCCACTGTGAGGTAGAAAGTCTACTGATCATTCTTAATATAGTAGAACATGCTCATCATTACACAGGACCCCAGAATGACCTTGACACCGACAAAACTACTTCTTCTGGTGCTTTTTATAGATAGGATGTAGATGGAAAATTACCATTTTCTTAACATAATTATCTTAACTTAAAATCGTTGTATACTGAGCAATGATTGTAGAAGACCTCACCTTATTGTATACCTGGAGTATACCTGGACAGGGTTCCGGGGGTCAACGCCCCCGCGGCCCGGTCTGTAACCAGGCCTCATGGTGGATCAGGACCTGATCAACCAGGCTGTTACTGTTGGCCTCACGCAAACCAACGTACGAACCACAGCCCGGCTGGTCAGGTACAGACTTTAGGTGCCTGTCTAGCGCCTTCTTGGAGACAGCCAGGGGTCTATTGGTAATCCCCCTTATGTATGTTGAGAGGCTGTTGAACAGTCTTGGACCCTTGACACTTACTGTGTTGTCTCTTAGCGTACTCGCGGGACTCCTGCTATTCAATGGGGGGGGGATGTTGCATCCCCTGCCAAGTCTTTCGCTTTCGTTGGGAGTGATTTTCGTGTGCAGATTTAAGATTAGTCCCTCTAGGATTTTCCAAGTGTATATTATCATGTATCTTTCTCGCCTGCATTCCAGGGAGTACAAATCAAGGGTACTTCAACCGTTTCAAATAATTTAGGTGCTTTATCGTACTTATGCGTACCATTAGTGTACAGCAGTATTCCAGCCTAGAGAGAACAAGCGATTTGAAGATAATCATGGGCTTGGCATCCCTAGTTTTGAGGGTTCTCATTTTCCATCTTATCATTTTTTCCTAGCAGATGTGGTAGATACAGTGTTGTGATCTTTGAAAGTTAGATCCTCTGACATTATCACTCCCAGGTCCTTCACATTAGTCTTTCGCTCTATTATGTGGTTGGAATTTGTTTTATAGTCCTGAGTATATAAGAAGAGAGAGGTAAGTTTTGTTTTTTAAAGGTAGGTTTTGTTTTAAAGGTGTAAGGAAGTGCATTTTGCCATGGCTTGTCTCTCCTACTAAGTCTAGTTTCTAAGTGCACATCCAGCAGATGGACCAAGTTGAGTAGTGTGTGATGACTGGCTCTCGGTGTTGGGTAAGTAGTAACGGTATGAACATGACACCACACTGATCGCACCACTGCCTGCAACACACTTTGTTGAAACCTTCACCACTTCCCATGTTGCATCCTTGCATAATATATTCTCAATTTTGATCATGTTTGTACATCCCAGAATGGCAACCTTTCAATCAGCTAAATCACCTTATAACTATGAAATTTTAGAAAAAAAAATCAAACAATACAATCCGAGTTAGAATTTAGCAGAAATATCTTAACATAAAAATTAGAAAACATGACAAAACTTTAGCTAAAGTAAATATTGTTTTGGGAGAGGGAATGAACTCCGTTACTCTTCCTAAACAACAATAACAAGGCTGGGCTGGTGTCAACAATATTCATAGCTAATAATTTTTTATAGAAAATATGTAATAGGCTTACATTAGTATAAATGAATATTTGTAATATTTAACTACAATATATGAATATGACCATCGAGGGGTATGGTTTTTGAAACAACAAGTATTAATGTGCAAAAATTGAGTTATATATTTCCTATAATGATCTAGATTTTGAAAGCCCGATAGATGACTATAGTATTGAGTCTCCCATGATATGTACTGCAAGCATAAACTTTACTAAACTACAATAAATATATTTAGGATATTTTCCTTTGATATGGTAAGAACGTTAACGTTATCTAACTACTATACATCAGGTGATAAAGATACATGATAATATACACTTGGAAAATATTAGTTTACCTGGAGTTTACCTGGAGAAAATTCCAGGGGTCAACGCCCCCGCGGCCCGATCTGTGACCAGGCCTCATGTTGGATCAGAGCCTGATTAACCAGGCTGTTACTGCTGGCCGCACGCAGTCCAACGTACGAGCCACAGCCTTGCTGGTCAGGTACCGACTTTAGGTTCCTGTCCAGTACCTGCTTGAAGACAGCCAGGGGTTTGTTGGTAATCCCCCTTATGTATGCTGGGAGGCAGTTGAACAATCTTGGGCCCCTGACACTTATTGTGTTGTCTCTCAACGTGCTAGTGGCACCCCTGCTTTTCATTGGGGGGATGTTACATCGCCTGCCGAGTCTTTTGCTTTCGTAGGGAGTGATTTTAGTGTGCAAGTTTGGTACTAATCCCTCGAGAATTTTCCACGTGTATATAATAATGTATCTCTCCCGCCTGCGTTCTAGGGAGTACAGGTTTAGGAACTTCAAGTGTTCCCAGTAATTGAGGTGGTTTATCGCAGTTGTGTGTGCCGTGAAGGTTCTCTGCACATTTTCAAGGTCAGCAATTTCACCTGCCTTGAAAGGTGCAGTTAGTGTGCAGCAATATTCCAGCCTAGATAGAACAAGCGATTTGTAAAGTGTCAACATTGGCTTTGCATCCCTGGTTTTGAAGGTTCTCATTATCCATCCTGTCATTTTTCTAGCAGATGCGATTGCTACGGTGTTATGGTCCTTGAAGGTGAGATCCTCTGACATGATCACTCCCAGGTCTTTGACATTAGTTTTTCGCTCTATTGTGTGGTTGGAATTAGTTTTGTACTCCGATGAGATTTTAATTTCCTCACGTTTTCCGTATCTGAGTAATTGAAATTTCTCATCATTGAACTTCATATTGTTTTCTGCAGCCCATTTAAAGATTTGGTTTATGTCTTCTTGAGTCTTGTAGTGTCTTCAACGGTGGACACTGTCATACAGATTCGGGTGTCATCTGAAGGAAGACACGGCACTGTGGCTTATATCCCTGTCTATGTCCGATATGAGGATGAGGAACAGGATGGGAGCGAGTACTGTGCCTTGTGGTTTTAGTTTGATATCTTTATTATGCACCCCATACCCATCCTGTGGGCGGTAGTCAAAAGATTACAGAGGTACATAATGGGTCCAGGGACTGGACCTCAAAGTTTGATAGCTGAGCAAGTTACAAGGTAATGAACTCAGATGGTCAAAATTTTCAGAAAATCTTACATAAAAGAAATGCAATTACAAGAGTAATATAGGGTCGGGAAAACTCGTCTCTCCAAAAATATGATAGGCTGAACAATACAATGTAATAATTCTTATAGAAATATGTAATAGGTACATGTAAATGAAATTTGTAATTTAATCTTGTACATGGTTGCTTTATGAACAAAAGTATAAGCAATTGAGTAAATATATTAAGTCTAAGAAAGCCCAATAGTAATATTTATTGGTCTTTGATAGTACTGTCAACAAAACTACAAACTACATATAATATTTTAATACCTATATAAACAACACAACACATACATGGTAATGATACATAAAATACACTAAAATTTTATACCTATTTACCAAAACCGGTCAATGGACTTAGCCTCATGTTATCAGGACCCAAACCAGGTATTTTGCCGCATGTCTGTCAACTAACCACTGCTGGATACCAACTAGTTTGTCATACTTGAAACATTTCTGAATGAGTAGTTCAATCTTGCTAATTATTTATGCTCTCAGTACTATGACCAGGGGTGTGAAAATATCCCTGGCCGAGTCATTTGTTTTCTAAAATTGGTGGTGGTATTTAACCTCGAAACCAGATATTTGTACTCCGCCGGCAGGGAGTCAGGTAGCTGACATCAAGAGTCTGGTTATTTTGTTGGAGGGTCTCTGACATTGGTCCTTCACCTGCCTGAAGTCAGTTAGTGATGTAGATGGAAACGATTGGTGTCAAATTTTCCCTGGTCTTAAGGTTCCATTAAATTCAGTTGAAGTTCTTTTCGTTTATGGTCCTTAAATCTCTAACTGAAAAGCCAGGTTTTACATTATCCCTTTTTTGAAAGTGCATAAAATTTAGCCATATTTAGTAAGAAATTCTCATCTTTGAACTGAAGATCCAATTTAAAGATTTGGAATCCACAGCTTAGTGCACTTCTCGATTCTGTCATCCAGAACACCACCTGTGGCTTAGCCTGTCTTTCCATGAGATGAGCAATGGAGCAGTTATAGCTTGTGGACAGAGCTTTTCACATTAGCTGCCTCAGACTTTACTCTGTTGACTACTACTCTTTGTGTTCTACTTGTTAGGAAATTATAGATCCATCTACCAACTTTTCATGTTATTCCTTTATCACGCATTTTGTGTGCTATTACACCATGGTCACACTTGTCAAAGGCTTTTGCAAAGTCTGTGTACTCACCTAATTGTGGTTGCAGGGGTCGATACTCAGCTCCTGGCCCCGCCTCTTCGCTGTCTGCTACTGGGTCTCTGCTCTCCCTGCTCCATGAGCTTTATCATACCTTGTCTTAAAACTATGTATGGTTCCTGCCTCCACTATATCTTTCTCTAGACTATTCCACTTCCTGACTACTCTGTGGCTGAAGAAATGCTTCCTAACATCCCTTTGACTCATCTGAGTCTTCAGCTTCCAGTTGTGTCCCCTTGTTTCTGTGTTCCCTCACTGGAACATCCTGTCACTGTCTACCTTGTCAATTCCCCGCAGTATTTTGTATGTCGTTATCATGTCTCCTCTGACCCTTCTTTCCTCCATAAGACAGACCCCTGAGTTGTGGAACTAACCTTGTCGCAAACCTTTGCACTTTCTCTAGTTTCTTTATGTGCTTGACCAGGTGTGGGTTCCAGACTGATGCTGCATATTCTAGTATGGGCCTGACGTACACGGTATACAGTGTCTTGAACGATTCCTTGTTAAGGTAACGGAACGCTAATCTTAGGTTTGCCAGTCGCCCATATGCTGCCGCAGTTATCTGGTTGATGTGTGCCTCCGGAGACGTGCTTGGCGTTATACTCACTCCAAGGTCTTTCTCCTTTGCCGAGGTATATAACATCTGCATTCTGTTTGTCTTCTAGAGCATCTAGAACCTGGTCGTAGTGGTCCAGTAGTTGGGACAGACAGGAGCGACCTGCTCTAAACCCGTGCTGCCCAGGGTTGTGTAATTGATGGGTATCTAGATGAGTGGCGATCTTGCTTCTTAGAACCCTTTCAAAGATTTTTATGATATGAGACGTTATTGCTATTGGTCTGTAGTTCTTTGCTATTGCTTTACTGCCCCCTTTATGGAGTGGGGCTATGTCTTGTTTTTAGTAACTACGGGACGACCCCAGTGTCCATACTCCCTCTCCATAGGATGTTAAAAGCACGTGATAGGGGCTTCTTGCTGTTCTTGATGAACACGGAGTTCCATGAGTCTGGGCCTGGAGCGGAGTGCATGGGCATGTCATTTATTGCCTTTTCGAAGTCATTTGGCGTCAGAGTGATGTCAGATAGGCATGCGTCAGTCAAGTTCTGTGGCACTCTCATAAAAAAATCATTTAGGTCTTCGATTTTCAGTCTGGTTAGCGGCTAGTTAGGGACTAGTACCAAATCTGCACACGGAAATCACTCCCTACGGAAGTAAAACACTCGGCAGGCGGTGCAACATCCCCTCAGTGAAAAGCAGAGGCGCCATAAGTACGTTAATTAAGAGAGAACACAATAAGTGTCAGGGGCCCATGACTATTCAACTGTCTCCCAGTAAACATAAGGGGGATTACCAATAGAACCCTAGCTGTCTTCAAGAGGGAGCTGGACAAGCACCTAAAGTCAGAGCCTGACGAACCGGGTTGTGGTTCGTACGTCGGTTTACGTGCGACCAGCAGTAACAGCCTGGTTAATCAGGCCCTGATCCACCACGAGGCCTGGTCATGGATTGGGCCTTGGGGGCGTTGACTCCGGAACACTCTCCAGGTATCACTTACATATTCCGTTCATTCCAAAAACACGAGAATGGAAGAGTACAGTACCTGAAAATAATGAGACCGAAATGGAACTAAATTGTACTATTTAATTTTGTTAAGATATAATAATAATAATCTTTATTTCTACAAGTACATGTACAAGGTATACAGACATAGCTGACATCAATGACATACTACTATATAGAAAGCCGCTTGTTATGCAGAGCATTTCGGGCAAATTAGGTCATTTTTTAAAGAAGGATGCGACCCACACCAGTCCACTAACACCCAGGTACCCATTTTACTGATGGGTGAACATAGACAACCGGTGTAAGGAAACACTCCCAATGTTTTTACCCTTTGCCGGGAATCGAACCCGGACTTCAGCGTGTGAAGTGAGAGCTTTTGCTACCAGGCCAGGCTTAAAGTAATGCACAGATTTACAACAGTCGCCTGTAAAAAGACGGGTTTAGTGCTTCGCCATTACTAGAATTATATGTAACCTAAATAAAACATTTTATTACAAGAACTTCAATGGAATTAAGTCACATAGTCTTTTTGGGGGTCATCCTAAGTAATTTGCAGCCACCTAAATTTGTGTAACTGTTCTTATGTGTATCTGTACCTAAATAATCTTACTTACTATCGTATTTTCCTAAAATGTACATTAGAGAGGATGTGTGTGTGTGTTCAGGTGTAGACGTCACAACTTTCATCTATGTGGTCAGTGTACTGTGAGACGTCGAGGGGGAGGTACTGACGCTCTACACTCCACCCAATGGCTCCCAACACTTCTAAAAGTGGGAAATCTATCCCTAAGGTTTCCCAGAAACTCAACTCTGTGGAGAAAATATTCATTAAGTACAGGTAATGTTCAAACAATGAGGTGAAATACGGCTTATTATTGTATTCATATGTTAACTTTTGGTGCCACTCATTCTGGAGAAATCAGACTCGCCCTAAAAAAAAACATGATTTTCTATTCGTTGTTCCCAAAACTGATTGGAAAGTTCTAGCTTTTTGTATTTAGAGCTGTAAAATACATTGATTTTTTTTTTTCATGTCATAGATGTTGGTATCTCCGTATCTGGTTTGACAGGAGAAAGTTACCATTTTATCCTTTTTAAAAGGTAGTCCATAAATGGGACGGCAGGAATGAAAACTAGAATAGGATAGAACAGAGAAAAGGATTGTGGAAGGAGAGGGTAAGAAAGGTTAATTAAATGGCCAAATTACGGTGTATGAGTTTTAAGGGAATGTTTTATCACTAAAATTTTTGAGGTCTGTATATTCATGTATGCACAATATATGTTCATTTGGGTATATTTATGTTAAAAAGCTCTCCTGAAAGATGCAATTTATTTAGGTACAGGTACACATAAATAGTTACAAAAATTATACATGGTAACATAAATGTAAATTACCTAGGATAACCCAAAAAAGTGACATGTTTCCACTGGGGTTGAAATAAATCGTTCTGTCTGTGCTGTGCTGGATTCTTTGCACTTATCCTACGTGTGTGTGTATGTGTCTTGTGATATTTATACTATTCCTCCAAGAGTGAAACCACCACCAAGACTGGAATAGACATACCCCCCATTTGTATTCAACAAACTTGTTTAGGAAGCAGCTACTCTAAAAATCTCAAACTGTAAGGTTCCCATCAAAATTTAAAATATAAAATGTATACAGCACATTATTTTAGCTTCTCAGGTGCATAAAAACTTGTAGGAAAATTTTGCAGCCTTTGCCTAGGAAATTTGTTTTGCTTGTGTGGCGTTTAAAATCCTTAAATTTACTCCTGATTAGCTTAGTAAATTTTAGCAGATAAATATCTTTTTGGTTTTGTTTCTAGGTTTTCCATTTTTAACCTGAGCAACCATCTTGAAAATATGAAACCTGGTAATTAGTCCTTAATCGTGTTGAAAGGTGTCCATTCCAACTGACATAGGAAGACTTGCACAGTTTGCCCTTAGTTAACAGAATCTTTATCTCCCTAGGCAAATGCAAGAAAAAGATACCATTCTTTTACGGTGGTGCAGAAAATATCATTGCTCAGCAAGCCCCTCAAGGGAGGTTCCTTGATGCTGGTGAGGGGCTCTTGATCTAGGGAATTGGATCTGTGCTCTGGTTCCCTGAATTGAGCCTGAATACCTTCTATCCCCCCACATGCGCTGTATAATCCTACAGGTTTAGTGCTCTCCTATGTTCATAATAATTAAATTGCTCAGCAAAACTATGAAAGTGCAGCAATGGAAATGTTAAAATCCACTGAAGCTTTGTTAATTGGCTAATTTATTATAATTAAGTAGTTAAGCATGAACTTGGTGGGCTTCATTTTATAATTTTGGTAAATGTTCCATATGCAGCCATTGGTGCATCACTGAGGGTTATGTGCATCTGTCAGATTTTAGGTTTGGGCAGGAACTGGATAGGTAATGACGTGGGCACTTAACCTAAGGTTAGAGGTATTCCTCTAAGCCACTGGTTTCCCATCCTGGGTTAGTGTCGTTTAGTTGAAAAAGTTTTTGTACATTCAGTAAATACTGGTATGAAATTACATTAATGTACAGAGGCTTTAAAGTACAGTGGTACCTCTACTTACGAGCAGCTCCCAACTCGAACAATTATGTAAGTGTATTTTTGGGGGTCTGAAATGGATTAATCTAATTTTCATTATTTCTTATGGGAAAAAATTCCTTCGGTATCGGCACTTGAATAGTCGTCTGGAACGAATTAAGCTCGTAACTCAAGGTACCACTGTACATATAGTGTAACATTTAATAATTCTATGTTCAATATTTGTTTATTCAATACCATACTGTTTTATTGGGAAAGTGGGAATGAGTATACTATATAGTATGTGGACTTTAGTAAGATTAACTTGTCATCTTTTCTATATTTATTAAATTTAATTTAATAGCACATTTTTTACTATTTTTCTTGTAGACGGTGTGACTCGCCACAAACTTGGTGGATTGTGTTTGGTGTGGTGTGTTTGCTTACTTCTGCCACAAGATTCTACAAAGTTGGAGAGCCAGAACATGTTGTGTAAGTACACTATGTACTCGCATCTAATGACCATACATTGTCAAGGCTGTTTCTTGTTTTGTTTTGATTTTAAATGTGAAAGTATTCATACATATGAGTATAGATTGAGCAGAATTTTTTGTGGGGTATTCTATAAATGATACTTATATTTTCCTGTCAGTGTCACAATTTTCCTAAAGGTAATGACACCAAAATGCAAAATTTCATGCAAAACTTATGGAACTACTAAAGCATGAAATTGGAGGTCAGGGAGCACTTTTACACAATTGCAATTTACCTCAGTTTGAGGCTATTTCACTAGTATGCACCCAGTCTTGTAGTGCCCAGAAGTCTGTAATTTGGTAATTTTTTTTTTTAAATTCAGTAAATTCCAGTTTAAAAACAGTAAAAAAACAAATACTGTAGGCATTCTAACCACTAGAGTAATCTATCTGCTGATCATTACTCACATCCCCAGGCCTTTCCTATACTGTGTAACACTTCCATTTTGAATACATCATTATTTCACAAAAATTTATGCATTCCCATTTCTTAGCTAACAAAATACAGTATAACAAAAGTTCTTGGGTTGTGGTTTAGGCCCTCCCAGTAATTGAAGCAGACTGTAAAAACCCATGAAACAGACTTGGTGGGGGAAAGGTATGGGGTCTCTACCCTAAAAGAAAATCTAAAAAAAATTAATATTTCTGTCACTTCCAGTCTGAAACCAACCAGTCATCTCCATTTTACTACATACTATGCTTTCTGGTCTATCAATTGGCACTAAGAAACAGCCGTGAAAACCACCTTAGAAAATGACTCGGTTGCTATTTTAACATATTTTTTAATGATTAGGCCAAAATTTACCACTTGCAGCATATAAAAGGGCACTATGATTAAGACTGATCTTTGTGGTAGTTACTGATCCCACTGATGTAGATTGAGAATTCAGCATTGATTTTGTTAAGAGGGTTGACCCCTTTCACTCTTTTATAGTTTTGTGTGATTTACAGGTGGGATGAGACTCACTTTGGCAAATTTGGTAGCTGGTACATAAATCGAACCTTCTTTTTTGATGTCCATCCTCCTCTAGGAAAGGTAAGACAAAAACAGAGTATTTACACTACTGTACTTCATTTCTAGATTAACTCTGGCTCTGTTTTATATTTTTTTATAATAAATACAAATTTTTATTTCATTGCAAGTTTACGTTGAGATTATGTAATTACAATAAGTTGCAGTGCAAAGAGAGCCACTATCATGCCATGGCATTATGGGTAGAAAGCTTCCTATTGAAGAATGAATGTAGAAGGCTTCCTATTGAAGAATGAGTGTGGCACCCTAGTGGTTTTATTTCTATGGGTCTTTGTGTACTGAAGCAACAAAAAATTAGTGAGATTGCACTAAATTGTCTCTCCCCTTCTGCCACCCATCACAGATGTTAGGTAAAGTTGTCGGGGTTTGAATAGCTTGTTCGTAAGAGTAGGGGGCTGCTTCTCTTGAGAGGGGGTGATAGTCTCCTCACAGGATGCTTACATGATTAAGAACTCGACACATCTTTTGGTATAAATGGTGGGGATATTTCACCTTCTAAATTTGCTGACACTTAAGACCAATAACATTTAAGGAATTATGCTAATGCTGACACTTTGGGTGCTACCACTATGGCCCCTTGCTCTCTCCTCTGCCACTGACAGCTTCTGATACGTATATTGTCTGTAACTCTGGTAGCTGCAGTCGATTTGTGATTAAAATTGTGTACTTTTCATAAAAGTAGGGCAATTGTCACTTAGTTTTCCTAGATTGGCTCATATTTACTTTTCATTGCCAAGGTTGCAGTAATCTGGTAGGCAATAGTGCTCTTCAAATCGTTTAACTTCCTTGTTATATTCCTCAAAGTTGCTGTGTTTGACAACTTAGAGTGAAATGCTAAACAGTATAAATCACTGCAGTCCAGTTTCTCATTAATGTGGTGGAGAAAATTAAGTTGAAGAGAAATACTGTATAGTATAGTTCCTTTATATAAAGGGAAGGGGGATAAAAGAGATTGTAGGAAATATAGGGGAATAAGTTTACTGAGTATACCAGGTAAAGTGTATGGCAGGGTTATTATTGAAAGAATTAGAGGTAAGACAGAGTAGGATTGCAGATGAGCAAGGAGGCTTTAGAGTGGGTAGGGGATGTGTAGATCAAGTGTTTACAGTGAAGCATATATGTGAACAGTATTTGGATAAAGGTAGAGAAGTTTTCATTGCATTTATGGATTTAGAAAAGGCATATGATAGTGGATAGGGGAGCAATGTGGCAAATGTTGCAAGTGTATGGAATAGGTAGTAAGTTACTGAAGGCTGTAGAGAGTTTTGATGAGGATAGTGAGGCTCAGGTTAGGGTGTGTAGGAGAGAGGGAGATTACTTCCCGGTAAAAGTAGGTCTTAGACAGGGATGTGTAATGTCACCATGGTTGTTTAATATATTTATAGATGGGGTTGTAAAAGAAGTAAATGCTAGGGTGTTGGAGAGGGGTGGGATTAAATTGTGGAATTAAATGCAAAATGGGAGTTGACAGTTACTTTTTGCTGATGATATTGTGCTTATGGGAGATTCTAAAGAAAAGTTGCAAAGGTTAGTGGAAGAGTTTGGGAGGGTGTGTAAAGGTAGAAAGTTGAAAGTGAACATAGATAAGAGTAAGGTGATGAGGGTATCAAATGATTTAAATAAAGAAAAATTGGATATCACATTGGAGAGAGGGATTATGGAAGAAGTAAATGTTTTCAGATATTTGGGGGTTGACGTGTCAGCGGATGGGTTTATGAAGGATGAGGTTAACCATAGAATTGATGAAGGAAAAAAGGTGAGTGGTGCGTTGAGGTATCTGGGGAGACAAAAAACGTTATCCATGGAGGCAAAGAAGGGAATGTACGAAAGTATAGTGGTACCAACACTCTTATATGGGTGTGAAGCATGGGTTGCAAATGATGCAGCGAGGAGGTGGCTGGAGGCAGTGGAGATGTCCTGTCTAAGGGTAATGTGTGGTGTAAATATTATGCAGAAAATTCGGAGTGTGGAAATTAGGAGGAGGTGTGGAGTTACTAAACATATTTTTCAGTGGGCTGAAGAGGTGTTATTGAGGTGGTTTGGTCATTTAGAGAGAATGGATCAAAGTAGAATGACTTGGAGAGCGTATAAATCTGTAGGGAAAGAAAGGCTGGGTAGGGGTCGTCCTCGAAAAGGTTGGAGGGAGTAAAGGAGGTTTTGTGGGCGAGGGGCTTGGACTTCCAGCAAGCATGTGAGTGTGTGTTAGATAGGAGTGAATGGAGACGAATGGTTTTTGGGACCTGACGAACTGTTGGAGTGTGAGCAGGGTAATATTTTGTGAAGGGATTCACGGAAACCAGTTAATTGATTTAGTTGGACTCGAATCCTGGGAATGGGAAGTACAATGCCTGCACTTTGAAGATTCCTTGATGTTGGGGAAGGGCTCTTGATCCAAGGAATTTAACATGACCTTTCCCCCTTTTAGATAAAAAATGATTGCCTCCTATTTCCCCAGTCTTTGTATGACCCCTACAGGTTTACTGCTTCTCTCTAAGATGTAACAATTTGTGGTTCTTTTCTCAACAGATGCTGATAGGAGCATTTGGTTATTTAACTGGATATGATGGCATGTTCCCATTTGTTAAGCCTGGAGATTCTTATGAGGGTGTCAGTTATCTGGGCATGAGAGTGGTAAGTAACAATTTTAAAGTTTCTATTTTCCTATTTACATACGTATATCGGTAGTAGAAAATACCGACATATTAATGACACTATGCAGTTTGTGGCATTTTGTTGAGATATTATAAGTATTATAAGTAAAAAGCACTGAAATGTTAACTACAAAACTTTTTAGCACAGCAAATGTTGTGGATAGTATACATTACAATAACTTTCACTCCTTATATTTCTTCTGGCACACACAGTCAGTGCAATACCAGGTAGCAGTATAATCATTGTTACAAATTTCTTCAGAAAGTATATTAGTATTTTGTCATGCCATGTTCAGAATGCAATTCTTATCACAACAGTTATTGTTGAATTTTACTTCTTTTTTTTATTAGAGAATATTTTGAGGATTTGTTAAATGTTGATGAAGACAGGGAAGCTGTGATTTCGTGTGTAGGGCAAGGAGGAATAACATCTTGTAGGAGTGTGGAAGAGCCAGTTGTGGGTGTAGGGGAAGTTCGTGAGGCAGTGGGTAGAATGAAAGGGGGTAAGGCAGCTGGGATTGATGGGATAAAGATAGAAATGTTAAAAGCAGGTGGGGATATAATTTTGGAGTGGTTGGTGCTATTATTTAATAAATGTATGGAAGAGGGTAAGGTACCTAGGGATTGGCAGAGAGCGTGTATTGTTCCTTTGTATAAAGGCAAAGGGGACAAAAGAGAGTGCAAAAATTATAGGGGAATAAGTCTGTTGAGTGTACCTGGTAAAGTGTATGGTAGAGTTATTATTGAAAGAATTAAGAGTAAAACAGAAAGCAGGATAGCAGATGAACAAGGGGCTTTAGGAAAGGTAGGGGTGTGTAGACCAAGTGTTTACAGTGAAACATATAGGTGAACAGTATTTGGATAAGGGTAAAGATGTTTTTGTGGCATTTATGGATTTGGAAAAGGCGTATGATAGGGTAGATAGGGGGCAATGTGGCAGATGTTGCAGGTGTATGGAATAGGAGGAAGGTTACTGAAAGCAGTGAAGAGTTTTTATGAGGATAGTGAGGCTCAGGTTAGAGTGTGTAGGAGGGAAGGGACTATTTCCCAGTAAAAGTGGGCCTTAGACAAGGATGTGTGATGTCACCGTGGTTGTTCAATATATTTATAGATGGGGTTGTAAGAGAAGTGAATGCGAGGGTCTTGGCAAGAGGTGTTGGGCTAAAAGATAAAGAAGCAAATACAAAGTGGGAGTTGTCACAGTTGCTTTTGCTGATGACACTGTGCTTTGGGAGATTCTGAAGAGAAGCTGCAGAGGTTGGTGGATGAATTTGGTAGGGTGTGTAAAAGAAGAAAATTGAAAGTGAATATAGGAAAGAGTAAGGTGATGAGGATAACAAAAAGAATAGGTGACGAAAGATTGGATATCAGATTGGAGGGAGAGAGTATGGAGGAGGTGAATGTATTCAGATATTTGGGAGTGGACATGTCGGCGGATGGGTCTATGAAGGATGAGGTGAATCATAGAATTGATAAGGGAAAAGGGTGAGTGGAGCACTTCGAGTCTGTGGAGACAAAGAACCTTGTCTATGGAAGTAAAGAGGGAATGTATGAGAGTATAGTTATACCAACGCTCTTATATGGGTGTGAAGCATGGGTGATGAATGTTGCAACGAGGAGAAGGCTGGAGGCAGTGGAGATGTCATGTCTGAGGTCAATGTGTGGTGTGAATATAATGCAGAGAATTCGGAGTTTGGAAATTAGGAGGAGGTGCGGGATTACCAAAACGATTGTCCAGAGAGCTGAGGAGGGTTGTTGAGGTGGTTTGGACATGTAGAGAGAATGGAACGAGACAGAGTGACTTCAGAGTGTATAAATCTGTAGTGGAGGGAAGGCGGGGTAGGGTCGGCCTAGGAAAGGTTGGAGGGAGGGGGTAAAGGAAGTTTTGTGTGCGAGGGCTTGGACTTCCAGCAAGCATGTGTGAGCGTATTTGATAGGAGTGAATGGAGGCATATGGTTTTAATACTTGACGTGCTGTTGGAGTGTGAGCAAAGTAACATTTATGAAGGATTCAGGAAACCGGCAGGCCGGACTTGAGTTCTGGAGATGGGAAGTACAGTGCCGGCACTCTGAAGGAGGGGTGTTAATGTTGCAGTTTTATAACTGTAGTGTAAAGCACCCTTCTGGCAAGACAGTGATGGAGTGAATGATGATGAAAGTTTTTCTTTTTCGGGCCACCCTGCCTTGGTGGAATCGGCCGATGTGTTAATAAAAAAAATAAAAAAAAAATAATACTGTATCCATTAGCAGTGTTGAGCATTTTCCTGGTAGGCCTACTGTACTATACTGTATTTGAGAGGTGTGGAGATTCTTGACATAAATAATAATTTGGCCAAATTATAATTGGCATGTACTGAATTTTCTTGCAGTGTTGTACAGCAATGGGGGCCTGCTTGGTGCCATTTGCCTTTCTAATTGTGTGGGAGATGACCTTCTCATTGCCTGCTGCAACATTGGCAGCTTCATTAATTCTGTTTGGTGAGTATATACTACATAGTATTTAAAAGCACAGTGTATAGAAGTACATAAATATGACATGCATATACATTAATTTGAAATTTTTGGGTGCTTTATTTAATTTGATACTGTATTTGAAGAATTTTATTGTAAAAATAGTGTAATTACCATTGTGAGTTTATTTTTTTACTCTTGGCAGATGTGGGTTTACTGACGTTGACTCAATATATCCTGCTAGATCCCATTCTCCTCTTCTTTATCATGGGATCTGTTGTGGGCATAGTTAAATTCCATGCCCAGCGAGAAAAGTAAGTGTATGATCTATTGTGTTGAATTGTTTTATATTCTAACTCCTTAGTTAAATGTGTTTTGCTCAAGTGTGTTAAGATAGTGAATGGTTTTTGGGACTTTACGAGCTATTGGAGTGTGAAGAGGTTAATATTTTGTGAAGGGATTCTGGGAAACTGGTTAGCTGGACTTGAGTCCTGGAGGTGAGAAGTACAATGCCTGCACTTTAAAGGAGGGGTTTGGGATATTAGCTGTTTGGAGTGACATCTGAATTGTCATATCTGCATGCCTCTGCAAAGACAGTGATTGTGTGAATGATGGTGGGAGACAGCAGACGTGTTGGAAAAAAAAGAATATACATGTATACTTTTGCATCCAAATAAAATCTATTAGCTAGCAGATGACACAAAATTGACATTAAAAAGGAAAGGCAGTGTCTTTAAAGTGGAATTATAGCAGTGTATCATTGAAGGGATGTGCATGTGAAAATTGCTTAGTCAGGGTAATTCTCATTGATTTTGGCAACCTTGGCTAGAAAACGGAATTCCAAAACAATGTTGCCGATATATATCTTCAATATGCTCATCTGTTCTTAGTATATTGGGTTTTAATTAAATATTTGATTCTGCAGGCCATTCAGCATCTCTTGGTGGGCATGGTTATGCTTCACAGGAAGCATGTTATCAGGATCAGTGTCAACGAAGTTTGTCGGCCTTTTCGTTGTAATCTATGTAGGTCTGCACACAATCAAAAGTCTTTGGGATCTCTATGGTGATCTTAATAATTCTCTGGTAAGTTTAATAAGCTACTATACCTGGAGTATACCTAGAGGGTTTTGGGGGTCAACGCCCCCATGGCCTGGTCTGTGATCTCAAGCTGTGTATAATTGGCATGTAGTGTTAGACATAGATGGAGGATTGCAGAGGCATGTTCATTAATTGGATGCTTTCCTTGACATTGTAATGTATCCCTATAAAAAAAGGTTCTAATTTTTTAGAGGCAGATGCAATGACTGTAACAAGGAACATGCTAATTCCGAGGCTAGGAGATACCATTGTTCTGCCTTTTATAGTGTATTGTATTTAAATGTTTTGTTACAGACCTATGTGGCAAAACACTTCTTGGCTCGTGCATTGGGTCTCATTGTCCTGCCAGTTGTTCTTTATTTTGTCTACTTCTACATTCACCTGACTGTATTATCCAAAAGGTATGTCAGTTTATTGTATCTTGAGAAAGTAATTTTCTCTTTACCTAACTGAAGTCTAAATAAATGTAAAATTGTGTAAGTCATGTGGAGAATATTGTGTACAGTTTGTTTGCTTTTTCTAAAAGATTTTACATTTTATATATCTGTACATTGGTTACTATTAATTCTTTCCATATTTTTTTGCTTTGTGTAGTGGTAATGGTGATGGTTTCTACAGTTCTGCATTCCAGTCACAGCTGGAGGGAAACTCGCTCTATAATGCCAGCATGCCTCTAGGTGAGTTATACATAGTGAACTTGGTAGCGTGAACACCTATCTCGCTAAGGTTGGTTGGTGGGCTACTGTTCCTGCAGGGTAGTTATACTGCATGTAGATCCTAAACAAGAGGACCAGTAGTTTTATTTATAATTTTTTTTTTTTTAAATAAGCAGAGGTGTAGAAGTTAAAGGGTGTATAATTCATATTGGCAACATGGATTATTTTGATGGAAATGCTTGACATCTCAATTTTTTTTTAATTGAAGCTCTTGTTCTTGGTTTTGAATCTTAAGCATTTGACCATTAATTTATCTTTTTATTTACTGATCTGCCCGTTATTTTACTTGAGCTTTCCTTAGTTTTGTTTTAATGTCATGGAAAGAAACCCAATTGGCTACTTAGCTGTACTGTAGTAACATCATATATTTTCCTTACTATACTTAAGCAGTAACAGTGCTAATGTAATGAATGTTAATACAGTAATGGATGTTAATACAAATGTGTAACTACTTTCCTTGAAAAAAAAAAATCCATCATAATATTCATCCAGGGAATTGCAGATGAATGAGGTGTTATGGCTTAATATTAGAAATTTATTAAAATTTTTCTTTACCTATAGGATGGTCATCACAGCTTTCAATTAATATTAGTGATGCATTTTAGCATTGAAGGTTATTTTTTTTTCTTTTTGACACAGAACTTGCATATGGAGCAGAGATATCCCTGAAGAATGCCAGAACAGGTGGTGGATATTTGCATTCTCACATACATCTGTATCCTGAAGGTTCAGGGGCTCGGCAGCAACAAATAACGACATATTCACATAAAGATTTCAACAATAAGTGGTAAACGAGGATTTGGGATGTTTTGCTGTAGACTTTAGATTAATCTTTTGATTCCTTGAGAAAGGACTGACTTCATACATCTTTTTCAAACATTGTACTTAGTGTTGACTGTATCAACCCTTTCAGTGTCGCGACCCGTGCTTGCAAACTTTCTCTCATGTTCGAAGAATTAAAAAAAAAAATTCTTATGAAATGATAGAGAATCTTTTTTCCTAAGGTAATGAAACCAAAAGTACGAAATTTGATGGAAAACTTGCTGAATCATGCTCTCGCAGAGTTAGCGGTCTCAAAAATATTTATGCATTGGCGATTTCACCCCCTTTGAGCCCTATTTTGGGCCAATTCCATTGTTCCAGTCGACCAATCTCATAGCTATTTCACTAGTAGTACTCCTTTTATTCTATTGATTGAGTACAAGAAACCTCCCATTTACCTATTTCAACTACCTAATAAAGTGATCAGAAATTGGTAACTTAGCCAATTTCACACAAAATTCAAGAAAGACCAATTTCAAAATAGGGTTCAGAATAAATAATGCAGACATTCCTGGCACTAAAATAAAATTTTCTTTGTTCATTAGTCATGTCTCCAGGCCCCTCTTATATTACACTTGCTTTCCATTTTGAATTTTTATTCACACACAAAATAGAAGATTTACTGTTATGCAAACTACTGTGCATTCATGAACGCATATTAGACTCGCCAGTTGACTTGTATTGGATGCGTGATTTGATTTGTTTACTCTTGAACATCAGCAAAAATCGAACATTTCCTCTACTCTGAGCTCGGTTTTAAGCTACTTTCAGTTCTGAAACCAATCAGAATCATCTCTGTTTCTGTAATATATCTCTCATTCTATCAAATGAGACTAAGAAAATGAGAATACAACCATAAATACCATATGAAAATACATCGCAAAGTTGCAGTTTTTTCCTTATCTCGTGCAGTGCGTGATGCAGTGCACGAGATAAAAAGACCCATTCTCTCATGTCTAGGCCCAAATTTATCGCTCGCAGCTCATCTGAGTAAGCTGAGCTCATGACGTCATTTTATGAGGGCTGACATTGGTTTCAAAGTAGTGATATAATGGGATCAACACCGAAAGGGTTAAGAATTACTTCAAACTTTTTAACTGCCTAGTTTGATTTTGATTACTGCTCCAAAATGTGAGCAAGATTGTTATTTTGGTTTTCAATCATTGCTTAACACAACAAAAATTACATATGAATGGTAAAACAGAATGCATATTTTCCTCTAAGCAAGTGGGAAAGTGCCTTTTTTTTCTGGCAATTTTGATATATGTAAAAGATTATCACAAATATTGATATACAGTACGTATACAGTACTACAGTTGTAATAGGCAAAACTGAAAAATGTAATGAATTAACATGTGCCATTATGTAGTTGATAATAAGTAGTTGTGTACTATTTGTATAGTGATATAGCTACATTAGAGTATTTTATAGCTGAATTATTTTTTAATAATAAAAGATATTTATGCTAAAATTAAAATATTAATTTTGAGGGTATAGTTATCAATAATTCATGAAAGTTCCAATATACTGTGGTGATATGCTGGAAAAATTAAATAGCCATGTGATAAATGTTTTACCTTAAGTATATATGAGAAAAAGGTCTGTAAGAGTTTTTTTAACACGGCAGTCTCCCATTGAGGTGGGATGACCTGAAAAAGAAAAGCTTTCACCATCACACTATCAGTCTTGCCAGAGGTATGTAGATATGACAATTCAGATGTCCTTCCAAACAAACATCTCCACCCTTCCTTTGGAGTGCAAGCACTGTACTTCACACCTCCAGGACTCTAGTCGGGCTAACCAGTTTCTCTGAATCCCTTCACAAAATATTACCATGCTCACACTCCAACACCTCATCAGGTCCCAAAAACAATTTGTCTGCTCTTATCTAACTTGCACATGCCTGCTATTTTAAAAACTATTACAATGATGAGGCTTGAATTGTCTTTAATTAAGACAGTATCATTGAAGCTGGAAACTTTCAGCAATATGTCCACTACTTCATGGTAAGCATAGCAGTAAATTATTTCCTTAAAGTATAATACGTACAGCATCAGCTTAGCAGGTTTTACTTTTTTTTTTTGCAAATTAATTACATCAGTGAGGTTTTTTGAGAAAAATTATTTGGTTGCAGGCTTGTGAAGAAATGGAATGAAGAGCCTGGTGACTGGGAAGATGATGACCCTGTTGAATTGGTTAAGAATGGAGACCTTATTCGTCTTGAGCACGTGCCCACTGGTCGAAATCTTCACTCTCATCGTGAGCCATCACCTGTTACAAAGCGTCACCATCAGGTTACTGGATATGGTGAAGTGAGTAAAGCATTATTCATAAACTTCTTGCCAAGAGGACTTTAATATTGAGAGATGTTACAAAAAGATGCTCCATTTCAGAAAATTTTATTAAAAAAAAAAGGGGGAACAGTAGTGTCTTTCCATTTGGGGGTTGTCAACAGTAATGATGAATGTATTCTTTCAGACTTCCTCTAGTTTGTTTATGCTTTACTAGGGAAAGGGTTCCAAACAGGTGCTGCATACTCAATTCAGGAATGGTTGTATTTTGACAATTTTGAATGAAAGGATGGAGAATTTTGCTGGGGCTCTGGGTATATTGGGATTCAGCACTGACTTTTTAAAGCTTCATAACTTTTGTAGACTCAGTTTTGTAATGTCAGCTTGTCTTTTGTTGCTCATTAAACCTAGTAGAATTAGCTTCCACTTTCACTTTTCAACCAAATTTGTGTAGCTTCTTAAATTGTCTCCTGCCAACCTTTGGTAATTCCTTAACTAGATTTTTTTGAGTTCTACTTCTTTCAACACGTCGGCCGTTTTCCACCAAGCGGGGTGGCCCAAAATGAAAAACGAAAGTTTTCCCTTTTACATTTACATTTAATAATATATACAGGAGAAGGGGTTACTAGCCCCTTGCTCCCGGCATTTTAGTCTCCTCTTACGACACGCATGGCTTACGGAGGAAGAATTCTGTTCACAGTTTATTTACACTTACTGACGAGTACTGTACTGCTTTGTCATTTGATTTGGGTCGCTGCTACAACAGTAGTCACTAGTCTTAAATGTTCTGCTTTTTTTTTTTTTTTTAATGTAGATTACCCTCGATATATTTTCAGAATGGTATGGGGGATGTGAACGATGTATGGCGTGTGGAAGTGGTAAATGGTGAAGAAGAAGAAGTTGTGAAGACTGTAGTTCACAAGCTACGATTTGTTCACTACTTGGTTGGCTGTGCTTTGATGTCACATAATAAACAGTTACCAAAATGGTAAAGCATGTTCTTCAGTTATTATGCACTAGTTAAAATATAAAGAAATGTCACTACAGGCTATATTGCTTTATGATTAATATATTATTTTTTTTTTTTATGAAAATTACATAGTATCTATTTTTATGTATTTTAATTAAATGGAATTTGTCTACAGGGGCTTTGAACAAATGGAAGTCACTTGTAACCCAAATGTGCATGACCTTAACAACCTGTGGAATATAGAAGAAAATGTGTTCCCAAAATGTAAGTGCACAGTGATTAATTTCTTAAGGAAGTGGTGGCAGATTAATGTAGGAGATAGCCTGACCAAAAAGTAATCCTTGTATTTTAAGCTTTGATGTTACTAAGAAAGTGTAAAGGTACAAATCTAATTTGGTTGTAGAAGATAGTGATTATGCTTTCAGTTACTGAAAGAAAGCATTTCATAGATGAAATAAGTATGTAAATACTGAAGATATAGGTAAAGATTAATGGAGAACAGGTATTTAGATATGTAACCCTTTACATGATATTGATTATAGACGACTTTGTTTTTAATAGCTTTTTAACCCTTTGTTTTGGTCGTATATATACTTCTTACGAGCCACTGTTTTGGACGTATATATACTCAAAAATTCTAGCGGCTTCAAATCAAGCGGGAGAAAGCTGGTAGGCCCACATATGAGAGAATGGGTCTGTATGGTCAGTGTGCGCTATATAAAAAAAATCCTGCAGTGCATAATGAGGAAAAAAAACCTCTGACCGTGTTTTTGGATTAAAACGCTGACTTTGAGGTGTATTTTCGTATAGTATTTATGGTTGTATTCTCTTTTTCGTGGTCTCATTTGATAGAACGGAAAACATACTACAGAAATATAGATGATTTTGATTAGTTTCATAATGAAAACGACCTTGAAATTGATCTCAAAGTAGGGGAAATGTTCGATTTTTGCCAATGTTCAAGAGTAAACAAATCACGCCACGCGTAAAATACACATCAACTGGTGAGTCTAATATTCTTTCACAAGTGCACTGATATTATTTATATTATTTTTACAATAATGCAATAGTCTGCATAATGGTAAATCTTCTATTTTTTGTGTGGAAAAAAAATCAAAATAGAAAGCAAGAGTAATATAAGAGGGGCCTAAAAACATGACTAATTAACAGATAACATCTTATTTTAGTGCCAGAAATGTCTGCATTGTTTATTCTGGACCCTATTTTGAAATTTACAACTTTTTTATTTTGCTTGAAATTGGCCAAATTGCCAATTTCTGACCACTTTATTGGGTAGTTGAAATCGGTAAATTGGTGGTTTCTTTTACTCAATCGATAGAACAAATGGAGTTCTAAAGAAATAGCTATGAGTTTGGTCAACTGGAACAATGGAATTGGCCGAAAATAGGGCTCAAATTCGGCGAAATTGCCGATGCGTATATATCGCTGAGATCATTAACTTCGCGAGAGCGTAATTCCGTACGTTTTCCATCAAATTTCATACTTTTGGTGTCATTACCATCGGGAAAAGATTCTCTATCATTTCATAAGAATTTTCAAATTTTGCTACAACAGAAGACACCTCAGGATTAGGGGTTGTGACAGTCAAAGGGTTAATTGTGCTGACAGCTTTCTTTTTTTCTTTTTTCTTTTATGGCAATCATCTTCTAGCTAATGGTATCCTTACTATCCATCAGGGATAAATGTGATCTTTCTGTAAGTATTTGTTCTAGTTTAACTACACTTTCTTAGATACTTAACCTTGTATCCTCCTCATCCACATACATTATCATTTCTTAACCCTTTCAGGGTCCAGAGGCCAAATTTCAAAGTGTGCACCAGGGTCCAAGAATTTAAAAAAAAAAATATTTTTTTCTTATAAAATGGTAGATAATCTTTTTCTGAAGGTAATAAAACAAAAAGTAGTACGAAATTTGATGGAAAATTGACGAAATTATGCTCTCGCGAAATTTGATCCGTCAGCGATATTTACGCATTGGTGATTTTGCCGAAATTTACTCCCATTTTAGGCCAATTACATTATTCCAATCGACTAAATTCTTAGATATTTCGCTAGTATTACTTCTATTCTATCGATTGAGCACAAGAAATCCCCCAGTCAACTGTTTCAACTACAAAATAGTGATGGGAAATTGGTAATTTAGCCAATTTAACAAAGTTCAAAATATTCAAATTTCAAAATAGGGTGCAGAATAAACAATGCAGGCATTCCTGGCACTAAACTAAAATTTCCTCTGTTCATTAGATACGTTTTCAGTCTTTACGAATGAATTCCATTTTTATTTTTCATTCACATAATGAATTTTTATTCAAACAAAAAAAAATGGAAGATTTACTGTAATGCAATATTGTTATAATTGTATAAATAATATCACCACATTTGTGAACGTATATTAGACCCACCAGTGGCGTATTAGACGTGTGATGTCATTTGTTTACTCTTGAACATCGGCAAAAATTTAACACTTCCGCTATTTTGAGCTCAGTTTCAAGCCATTTCCAGTACTAAAACCAATCAAAATCATCTCTATTTCTGTAATATATCTTCCATTCTATCAAATGAGACCAAGAAATTGAAAATACAACTATAAAAAGCATACAAAAAACTGCGAAGTCGCCGTTTTAATAAAAAATTACGTTCTGTTTTTTCTCTCATTATGCAGTGTGCTGCAGGATTTCTTATGTGGTGCACACTTACCACATAGATGTATTCTCTCATATCTAGGCCCAGATTTACCGCTCACAGCTTATCTGAGTGAGCTGAGCTCATAGCGTAGAACTACGGTTTGGACCCTCAACTCAAAGCCGTAGAACTACGGCACGGACCCTGAAAGGGTTAACCCATTTTTATTTTTGCAGTACCAAACTCCAGTTTTGAGATCTATGGTCCAAACTTCATAGAGAAGTTCCTAGAGTCTCACACTGTTATGTTCCAAGGCAACTCTGGCCTCAAGCCCAAAGAAGGAGAAATAACTTCCCAACCTTGGCAGTGGCCAATTAACTTCAAGGTATGTAATTTTTTTTTATTTTTTGGTATAACTCAATTATCAGTTTTTTCTTGAATTGGCTTTGCAGTATAGTTGAATAGTGATATTAACCCTTTGACTGTCGGAGGCCCCTCTCTGAAACTGTCATTCTATGTCGGGAAATATTCGAAAAAAACTAAATTTCTTATCAAAATGTTAAGATTATTTTTCTGATTGTTTAAATCCCCCCAAAAAAAAATTGTATTTACCGAGATAGAGGCGTAAAGTTGGTAAAAAATGAGCCTCGTATGGCAACAGCGGCGAATGCCACTCACCCAGTAAACTTTGGTTTACTTCCTTTCGTAGGTTTCTTGTTTTTTTTCACTATTTTATTTTTTTACATAACTTATGTGGAATGTGAGACCAAAGTAAGGTGCAATGTATATATATATATACACTCGTTGTATGCAACACAATAATCGCACAAACATTAGTATCATTATATTGTTTACAAAACTTGTTTACACCAACCAACAATAAAAAAAATTGTTTATTACTATTGTTCTATAATATATATACACATATATAATGGCTAGACACTTTCCATCAACTGCAATTAGCACTTCAAAGCTCCAAGCTATGTGTGTGTGTGTGTGTGGGGACCTCTATATTTGCTGAGTCAGGGTAAGGCAGCTGTCAAAATGACATATTATACCATTACTCACCACCCCACACTGCCTGTCAACCTGTCAACACAAAAGGGGACCCATGTCTTCTTCTCCACAACCTCCTTCCTTTCCTTCATACCTACCTTCCTAGCTTCCTTTTTTCCTTCATTCCTTCCTTTCTTTCTGCCTTCCTTTCTTACGTATTTCCTTCCTTCCTCTCTCATCTCTTCCTTCCTGCCTTCCTTCCTTCCTTTCTTCCTTCATTCCTTCCTTTATGTCTTCCTTCCTTTCTTCTTTTGTTCCTTCCTTCCTCTCATCTCATCTCTTCCTTCCTTTCTCTTTCTTACTTCCTTCCTTCTTCCTTTCCTCCTTCCTTTATGTCTTCCTTCCTTTCTTCTTTTGTTCCTTCCTTCCTCTCATCTCTTCCTTCCTTTCTCTTTCTTTCTTACTTCCTTCCTTCTTCCTTTCCTCCTTCCTTACTACTTTCCTTTCTCTTTCTTTCTTACTTCCTTCCTTTCTCTTTCTTTCTTACTTTCTTCCTTTCCTCCTTCCTTACTACTTTCCTTCCTTCTTCCTTTCCTCCTTCCTTACTACTTTCCTTCCTTCCTCATCTCTTCTTTCTTTCCTTCCTTCCTCTCATCTCTTCTTTCTTTCCTTCCTTCCTCTCATCTCTTACTTACTTTTTCTTTCTTTCTTTCTTCCTTCCTTCCTTCTGGTATCCTGGGCATTGCTTTCGGTCACAAACTCCTCAAAACCATGAAATTTATCTTAAGAGACACTTCCATCTGTGTTATAACTATCATTGAGGAAGAGAAATGTCCCAGATGCGCCAAGGAGTCAAATAATTCTTACCGCTAGGCATGCTGAACAAGGACTACTGAAATGGTGTTCCCACAATGCACCAGTGGCTGCCCGATTTTTTTTTTATACTGCGCACACTGACTACACAGACCCATTCTCTCACATGTGGGCCTACCAGCTTTCTCCTGCTTGATTTGAGGCCGCTAGAATTTAGGCGTATAAATACGTCCGAAACATTGGCTCGTAAGACGTATATATATGTCCGAAACAGTCAAAGGGTTAATTGAAGTGTTTAACTATCATTCTGGGCTACAAATTTAGCATCTCATTTGAATGATTGCCATTGTACTCCGATTGAAATGCACGAGGAGCTTATTACTTTAATGCTTCATTCTTTGATCTTGCATCAACTTTAATTTAATTCAGTTTGTTAATGTGTGAAGAAGACTCTATTCTGTATAAAGAATGGATTTTATTCTAGCTACACATCTTGAAATGGAATACAGTATACAAAATTTAACATTCACAACTTTCATATACTAATTCACACACTGCACACCTGTACAGTGCTTACATGCTGAAGGTTGGGTGAGGATGTTAGTTTGATAGGTCTCTTGAATTGTAATACAGCTACATTTGGAAACTCGACTAGAGAATGAGTGATGGTAAATGCATTTCCATTTTTGGGTCATTGTACTTCGTGAGAAATGGTTTCTTAGAATACAAATTACTGCCGCTAGAGAATTCAGCACACAACTGTAAGGAGTTATATTTTCAGGCAAGGCAAGTTGTATAGCAAGTCTCTGCACCTGCAGTGGAAATAAAAAGTACAGTAGAACCCTCAAATTCACAGATTTAGTTTTCATGGTTTTAGTTATCCATGGTTTACTGTGGCCCGAAAACAAGCCTTAATTTTGCTTAGTACTGACACCAAAGCACGAAATTTGTGATGGCAGTTCTTTAAAGCTTAAGAGAAGCTGTTAAGTGCTTGCCATCACTGAAAAAGTGCTAATTCTCCACTTAGTGTGCATAATTTATTGATTAAACTATCGTATGTATGTCTGTAAACAAAAAATGACTTGTATCCATGGTAGGTCTTCGAACATAACCCCCATGGATATGAGAGGACTACTGTACTTATGAAGACTGAGCACACGTGTTGCTCTTCTCGTGTAACTACAAATAGCTCATTATAAATGGTAATCACACAAACATGCTGCATTGTGTATATAAATACATTGTACTACTGATATTTAGTAGTTTGTAATATTTTAACATTTTTAAACACATTTTTTCTTGAATAAGTGCCACCTCACTGTGTAGATAGTAGGTAGGAGAAACTGTAGTTATTACTGTGATTGTATATGGTAACATGACCTTTACTTGCATTTTAGGGACAGCATTTCTCAGGTGGCAAGCCTCGTATTTACCTTCTAGGAAATCCGGTAGTATTCTGGGGCAACCTTGTGGCTTTAGTATGTTACTTCACTCTCTGCGCCTGGAATTCATTTCAAATTAAAAGGGGCTATAGCATCTCTCCAAATGTTAGAGGTAATTAATGTCTAGATAGAGAAATCTTATGCTTTATAAATGCTAAGTGATGTCAAGTCTTGTGCTTTTATTTTTTTTTAGCAAGCAGAATTGAGCATTTGTGTGCATCCTGGCATCTTGTATGTTACATTTTATAAGTAGACATAGTATAATTGCCAGTATTATTATATAGTCTTGTTGATCAGCATCATTTTAGATTTGGGAATCAGCAATTCTGCTGTTTTAAACCTGTCCCTTACTACATGTCACTTGTCCTTGTCTGACTTGGCTTGCCTGAATCTTTATTCCCAAAGTTTGGCTTCAGTATTTTTTAGCCAAGGTGCATGCATTTCTCATTTTATACAACAGATCACATGTGTATGCAGTATTTAAAGTCTTGCCATTTTTGTGTGCGCTTGTAAATTTACTTTTTTCCTTTTTTTTGCGTGTGCGCGATTGTGTAATGTTACTTTGTTTAGGGACAATGGTTTTCGGCCATTGATGGCTTCAAGGTGTACCTGCTTGGTAACCCCATCATCTGGTGGGGCAACTTGTTTGTGTTGGCTGCTTTCGTGCTCGTCTATTTCTACCATGCTTACAGGACACAAAGAGGAAAAGTGGATGATGCAGAAACTAAAGGTATGTTGCAATGCTTGAATACAAAATTGCAAGTCCAATAATTATAATTTTAACTTTAAGGTGGAAATATTGGAATTATTGAATTTTTTATTCCTTGTCAGCGAAGTGGTTTCATTGCCGAGGCCACTATGTAAACTATAACATAGCATACTAAATTAAAAATTATACTGTATGCACTTTTTTCTGTCAAGCAGCATGCCTTGCTTTAATGTGATCTGGAAGCTTATTGTTCAGAATGAGATATTTTGAACACTAAATTTTATTTACCTGATGGATAAAATCTTATGAAGGATTAGGAAATACAGTACACCATTTGAAATTTACCATATTAAGCACTGATAAAATATTTTATTTAGTTTTAGTTCCAGATTTTGACGAATTGCTTGCTTATGCAGGTATTTTTATATTAAATATCTATAATTTAAAATATGAATTAATATAGTCCCCTCAAGATAGGTGCCTTGGTACTGGTGAGTGGCTCTTGATCAATGTAGTTGAACTTATTCTTCCTTTTCTTGAATCAAACCTTATTTCCTCCTATTACCCCTGGTGTTGTATGGTTACTATGGATTTAGTACTCTCCATATATGTAATGTATTAAAAATTAGAATAAAACCGCACCTCAGCAGACCCCTATTTAACGTATTCAGATTTAATGAATGATATCCAGGAACAACGGGGTAAAGTACATTAAATCAGAATTATCTATTGTTAAGGCTAATTATGGATCTGTTAAATTCAGAATTATCCATTTTGGTTGTTTCCTGGGTAAATTGATTTTGGGCTTTAATGAACAAAATCTATTAAATCCAGGATTGTTTAGTTAAAATTATTTGGATTGATTGGACATCCCAATCCTTCCCCATTTAGTCAGTTAAATCAAGGACTCACTATTAAACACTTAGTCGGGTGGGGAAAGGGGCACCAAAAGTCATGTTATACATGTTGAAGTTGTACAGTGTCTTGGTGGGTTGTAGCAGTTCATTTTTGCCCCATGTAACAGGACTTTCATCTGTGACAGTACCAAATAGAAAAAAAATG
The DNA here is from genome assembly GCA_009830355.1 of Cherax destructor. Taxonomy (NCBI): domain Eukaryota; kingdom Metazoa; phylum Arthropoda; class Malacostraca; order Decapoda; family Parastacidae; genus Cherax; species Cherax destructor. The sequence continues at coordinate 15,322 of WNWK01010620.1, read as the reverse complement.
CCACTTTTAATGTAATACAAAATGTTAATTTTAAAATGCAGCTCGTCGTGACAAAACCTTGGAAGCCTGTGGATGGCTAGTGTTGGCATGGGGCCTCCATTACCTGCCTTTCTATGCTATGGGTCGTATCCTGTACTTCCATCATTACTTCCCAGCACTCCTGTTTTCTTCAATGCTTACTGGTAAGAGTTGATTTAGTATATACAGTGGTACCTTGACTTACGAGTGCCCCAGCTTATGAGTTTTCAGAGTTACGAGCTGTCGCTTGGTCAATTTTTTCCTTTGAGTTGTGAGCCAAAATCCGAGTTACGAACAAGCTTCAGATATTCCGCCACTCGCAGGAGAGAGGAAATGTAAAAAAAACCTTGATAATAACCAATGTGTAACGTCCTTTCAATTTTGATACCACTGGTAGTGTCATCCTGCCAGAATGTTCTATAACGTATGCCCTAAGTAAAGAGAAACAATTCTGGAACGTGTAATACATGTTTGGCAGGCCAGCTAGTTGGGTGGTCGGCTGGCTGATTTGCTTTGACTGTCTGTCGGTATCTATCTTTGTCTATCTCAAAGGTACACATAAATACAGTTATACATAGTGTAAATTACTTAGGATAACCCAAAAAAAAAAAAAGCATGACTGGCAAGTAATACACATTTTCACTTGTTCAGGAATCAGACGTGACTGACTCTGCATCGTGTGTAATACCTGTTAGTTCATGAGCGGCTCTGAGACAGACAAGTAGAGAGACAGGAAGATGGAAACACAGGCAGACAGAAATACAGAAAGACAGATAAGCAGAGACAGAGATAAACATAGACAGAGATACAGACAGACATGTTTATTTGTAACAGTGAAAAAAATAAATCCAAGGCAGTGCACGATCATCAAATGTCACTCCACTGGCAGTGGAGTGACACTCCTCTTACACCGTGCTTCAAGGAGTTTCATATGTACTCCATCATTTCTAAAACATTGCTGGGACCTGTAACAAAAAATGGGTGGTTTTTGGGGGGCTGGAACGGATTAATGGCATTTCAATTAATTTCAGTGAGGAAAATTGATTTGATATATGAGCAAATTGAGTTAAGAGCTGGGTTACAGAACGAATTGAACTCGTAAGTCATGGTACCACTGTATAAAGCTTCTTTGAATATTAGGACAGTGGGAGTATGAACTTGAAAATTTGTTACTTGAGATGGCAGATCTTGTAAGGAAAAAAGAAAAATTTAATTCATGTTCATCTCCCCCAAAGTGGTGCCTTAATGTTTAGTAAGGGGCTCTTGATCTAAGAAATGGATGTATCCTCCCTGTCATTGGATCAAACCTGAATTTTCCTGGTGCAGTATAACCCCTATGGATTTTGGGCTTCCCAATGATTAAAATAGTTTTCCTACATGCCTGTATCTTAGTGTGTTTGAAATTCAATTGTGCATTTAAAGCAAAATATATTTCTAAAAGACATTTTGAGTAAAATACTGACATTAGTTGAAACAACTCATTGTATGTACGTACAGCATTTCAGGAAATTATACAAAAGCTTGTGTGAGGAAGACTGCCAGAAAAAAAAAAATGTATACTTAACAGGTTTTATAAAAGGAAACTAGTCATATAAAGGGGGCTTCTGGGACTTGTTGTGGTAACCCTATGTAAGTAATTTTTTGAGTAAATGTTCAACTTCAAAAGCATCATAGCTGTTACTTCAAAGCAAGTCTTATTTGTAATAGTAGTGAGGAGGAAATGAATGTTAATTTTAATGTCTTCAGTTATATTTTAAGAATGATCAGAGTTCAGGGAATGGACTCATGAAATTGTAATGACACGATTGCAAACAAACCATACCACAGGTGGGGATAGAACTTGGTCAGTCATAAAACTGCAGACCGATGCGTTAGCCACTGGGCCAGCTGGCTACAATAAAATTTGTCCGACTAGGTTCTATCTCCACCAGTGGTATGTTTTTTTTTTCAGGGAATGGACTGATAAAAGAAGAGTATTTGTACAAATTACTGTATTGTTAAATACAGTATACCAGTACTTGTGAAGTCTTGTGAATGTAATAGTGTCAGCCGAGAATCCCTGCATCTGACCCACTTGACATATTAGTATTAAGTATGTTTGCCAAGAGACAATTTGATATTCCATTTGATGTGTTAAAAAAAAAATAACCTTTTTCTTCAGGTGTTATACTTGATTATTTGCTAGAGAGTCTGCCTAGCATGGTTCCTCAGTACCTATCATCATCAGTGTATCCCTGGCTCACTGGATTATTCTATTCTACTTTAATTTATAGGTAGGTAAAAAGTTTCCTTTTAAGAGACAATTTCACATGATGTAAATGTACACAAATAACCCACACATAGGAGAAAGAAGCTTAAACATCTTTCTCCATGTGCAGGTTATTTGTGTATTATTCCAGTCGACAGTATTGTGCCTTTTTGTTCTTTATGATGTTAGTTTTCTAAACCATTTAAAAGTTGAAGAATGAGAGACTTGCAACATTTTGCCAGCTAGTGGCTTCTTCTCTGTATTGGACTGAAGCCACTGGCTGGCGAAACTTTTCTGCAATAAAGCTTCTCCAAATGTTGCACAAGTCTCATTCTTCACAATTATTCCAAAGTGTAATTGGAGTCAGTTTTTGGGTGATGAAATAAGTCCCATATATAGTAATACTAAGCGATAAGCATTTGATATACAGATGTACAAAGACATTTTAATATCCCTGTATTTAGTTTCACATTATATTTGACTTTAATCCACACTGTTAGTTTTTATATTAAACATGTTTAATTGGCTAGAGCAATAAGGTATTTTCTTCTGTTGCAGCTTCTACCTATTTGCACCACTTGCATATGGAATGCACAACTTGGACCCGAGCTTTGAGAACAGTACTGTACACCAAATTCGCTGGTTAGATTCTTGGGAATTTTAGGCATTGCATTCATCCTGTACTAATTAGTGATATTTCCTTGTATTAGTAAATTGTTACATATTTGCTTGTGTTTGGCACCAGTTCTGAAATCTTGTGAAAAATATCTGACTGAACTGAAAATGAGTAACAGTTTATTTAAATTTTTCTAAGAGGTCTAGTTAAATGTGAAATTTATATATATAATGTTTGCCACATTAGCCATTTCTCAGAGTAGGAAACCATTTTTTGGTAAAATTTAGATATGGCAACAGGTGTGAAAGTTTAAACAAAACTCTTAAATATGAACATTTGGTAAATCTGTTGGTTCATTCTTTGAGCACATCTGTGCTGTAAATAAAAATTGTTCAATTGAAACAGTGTACTTTAGATTTAGATATTTTTCACTTTAATTCATAAAGCATAGTTATTTTCCAAAGAATTTAATTGTAAAATCTGATTTCTTTATGTTGTTGGTTTTGGTTATTAGCCTTTTATCAAAGATGTTTTGTTGTAGCTCCTCTCCCCTTCCCCTCCCATTTTTTTTGTTTTTTTATTGGTTGAAGTAGCTCCCTGATTAAGATTTCCATGATAATCTTGTACTTGTTAGATTTAATATTTTATAAAATTTATAATAAAAGTATAATGGGTTATTTGCTTATTTGCCTGATCGAGTAGTTTCCTTTTGTATTAGTGGACTGACTAACAGCATCTTGCCAAATTTCTGTAGTATACATAAAAAAAAATTAGGGATATAAGCAGGGTAGTATACTATACCAAGGTTCAAAGCACTAGCTTGAATCATTTTATTGTAATACAGAAATTACAAATGTTTTCAAAGCAATTGAGAGCTTTGGAAATGCTTTATTAATAGATACAAAATAGTTTGATAATACACCTTCCATCAACATAAAAAAAAAAATTTAAAGTTGTGAGACCAGAAGCTTTAAGAGTAGACAGGAATGAAATAATGTATCCATAGGTAGTTATCCAAAAGTTTTGTAAGAGGGAACCAGCCCAATTTTTGACATAGGTACCATGGAACCAGCCCAAAAAATACTATATCAAGAATGGTCATTTCAGCAGAATTAGCCTGAAGACATTGCAGAAGAAGCATTGATTGGGAGAATGTTTTGCTTTGTGTTTAGATTCATAAAGTCTGTACAACTTAATAAAGCTTTACACAGCAAAGCATTCCAATAAAAGCTTTTTCAAAAATACTGTCAAAGTACATTATTTGTATCCAGAGAATCTCTTGGTGTAAGCCATCTTCAGAGCATGGATTTACCTTGTAACTGTTTGCGAAGGACAGTGATCTTGTGCACTAGAAAACATGAAAGTGTTGAGAGAGCAAACACAACACAAAGCAATCCAGTTACTCCCACGAGAATGGTAGAATTTACCCAGCATGTCTCTCCATCTGTTGGGAGAAAAAAGATTTTTGAGATACGTATTGTATTTAAAATACAATAAGCCATTTCATAGTGCAATAGTATAACAAATATAAAAAAAAAAAGGTATGTTGTGTTGCTGTTCAACAAAATTTTTGGCCTGGGAAGTGAGAGAACCCCAGCTGTTCATCTTGCATTGTGGACATGTATGAGAGTATAGTGGTACCAACACTTGTATGGGTTGTGAATGCTGCAGCAAGGAGGAGGCTGGAGGCAGTGGAAATGTTGTGTCTAAGGGCAATGTGCATTGTAAGTATTTTGCAGAGAATTCATATAGTGTGGAAATTAGGTGGTGGAGAGTTACTAAAAGTATTATTCAGAAGGGTTGTTGAGGTGGCTTGGTCATTTAGAGAGGATGGAGCAAAATAGGATGAGTGTGGGCAGGGTAATATTTTGTCAAAGGATTTGTGGAAACCAGTTAGCCAGACTTGAGTCCTAGAGGTGGGAAATACAATGCTTGCACTTTAAACGAGGGGTCTGGGATACTGGCTGCTTGGAGTGACATCTGAACTGTCGTATCTGGGTGCTTCTGCAAAGACTGATTGTGTGAATGAGGGCGAGTGTTTTTCTTTCTTGGGTCATACTGCCTCTCTTGGAGATGGTTGACGTATTGAGAAAAAAAGTATGGATTAAACTTTTTATGAAGTCAAACGGAATAAAAGATTAAACAAATTTATTGTTTACAAACAGAATTTGAAGCAAAAAGGAAAGTTTTTTTATGCCAACACTAAGGAAATTTATAATGCAGAATCAAGTGTAATAACTGACCAGTGAGTTGTTCTCTAGAGACCACAACTACTCCACGCTGGAGCTCCACGATTGTTGGTGGTGAGGAAGGCTGCTGACGTCTTTTCCTAGAGGGGTAAGGTCCACTACTACAAGGTTTAGAGCATTCTCCTTCACATACTTCAAGGTGGCAAGAAATGAGAAACTCTGGGCTCTCTCCAATGCGGAATGCCTGTGGATATTTTAAAGAAAGGTAGTCTCTTAATGACAGATACATATTTTGGGCTAATGGAAATAGCCTAATACATACAGTATATGAGCATACCTCACTAATATAGTAGGTTAGTTTCCTGACTGCCGCCATAAAGCGAATCAACTTTTTTCCTTTTCACTTGCCAGTGCATATAGTAAAAGCCTAAAAACATGGTTTTCATATCATTTATTAAGTGCACAATAGCATTAGGCAAAAAAAAAAATTTGAAAATTGCCAAAAACTATCCTAAAGAGGAAAATAATAAACATGAATATAATTGAAAAGCACTTTATTAGTGAAGTGTGTGGTTTAGCGCCTCTTTTGATTATAATAATCAGAACTGAGCGCCATATTAACAAGGTATGCTTGTATTTGGTGGCCTGTTCCGGTTACATTACTTCCCTTAGCCATTAACATTTCTCAGCCTTTTGGTACCTTGTGACCCATGTGGGTCGAGTGCATTTTGTGATAAAATATTTGGTGGCTACAATGGACATGCAGTAAAAGAATTTTAATTACAGTGGACCCTCGGAAATCGAACACTCCCAACTCTCCCTTTTATGCAAGTTTATTATTGTAAGTGCTTTTATAGGTGTATTTTTGGGGGTCTGAAATGGACTAATCTAATTTACATCATTCCTTATGGGAATAAATTTGTTTGGTAACAGCACTTGAACAGCATTCTGGAATTAAGACCCCTCAGGGAAGGTTCCTTGATGCTGGTGAGGGGCTCTTGATCTAGGGAATTGGATCTTTGCTCCAGTTTCTTGAATTGAGCCTGAATACCTTCCATTTCCCCCACCACATGCACTGTATAATCCTACGGGTTTAGCGCTCCCCCATAATTGTAATAATAATCTGGAATTAAGAATGTTCGATTTCCGGGGGTACACTGTATTGTTATTGTATAAAAGTTGAATTACCCAAGATCTGAAACACAAGTGAAATCATTAAAATGAAAAATTATTAGATACTGCTTTAGATGGTTAAAATTGCTTTTCACTCGTACCCCTTTTCCTTATAAGTACTGCCTTATGGTGTCCACAGGGACCTTATAGAACTTGTAGGGAAGTCTTTTGATATTGCCAGTTTACTGTATATTTTAAATGAGTCTTTATAACTTGGTGTGATAGTATTTGGTTTGTTATGCTGGTTTTAATTTTTGTTGATTTAATTTTACCCTGGCTGTTCTTCACTGTGCTTATATTTTTTGGGAGTGCAGAGTGATGTACAAAGTTAGCTGTCTTTAAATTTCATTCTTCTTGTCCCCTTTCTCTTCAAAAAACCAAAATATTAATGTAGCATAAACCCCCCACACTTGTTCAGAAAATATTGTACACTTCTTTCCTGCAGTTGTTTGCGTAGTACTGTTTGGTCAATCAGCATCAGTCATTACTGCTAATTTTTCACTTGTTACTTTATAGCTACATAGTGTGTTTCTACTTAATATAGTACAGTGGACCCCCGAGTTACGTACACCCCGGAAATCTTACAATTATGTAAGTATAATATTGTAAGTGCTTGTGGAAGTGTATTTTTGGGGGTCTGAAATAGACTAACCTAAGTGACATTATTTCTTAAGGGAGTAAATTCGTGCGGTAATGGCACTTGAGCAGGATTCTGTAATGAAGTTTTTACAATACTCGGGGGTCCACTGTATATGTCTTGTAAAGAATGCACAATATATAAAAGTAATATACCTTAAGGTAAGAATACAGCATAAGGTCAGCCTCCACACCATTGGTATCTCTCGTCTTTGAAAACTGTGTCAAGAGATCAGGTCGCTTCACACAACCATGGGAGTCGAGCAGTTCTACTGTTGCACCTCCTGCAGAGCTTGCGTTGCATGAAATGACATTTGCGTCCATCTTTTGTGAAGGATCTACCAGAATATAAACAAGTGTGAATAATAGTGTAATATCTAGATAAATTATCTATTTAATCGCGCTGTATAAACCCTGTGGTTTATCGCTTCTTTTGATTATAATAATTATAATAATATCTATTTAATCAACACAAACTGTAAATGAAGAACCTGTACAGTATTCTGTACTATACTAAAATTCTATGTTTACTAAATGTGTTTATCAATGGTACTCTTAGAACAGCATAAAATCTCACAATGCAAGTATATGAACCTAAAATGAAAGTTTAATACGTAAATATTAATTCGTTTACTGTGTCTTGTACTTAAGTACGTACTGATAGTCTTGTGAAATTCCATTTAAATATTAATAAAAACTGAAATTTTAGAAATGCTTAACTGGTAATACTGTATAAGTATAATGTACAATGTCTTGTTAAAACATGGTTATAACAGTAGGAATTTATTTACAAAAATAATTTCAGGTAACTGCAGATTAATTAATTCCTTAGTCTTTAACTTGCAGGATAAAAAAACAATCAGTACTGTCAGTCCCTAATCTCTGCAGTACAATACATGTATAGATCACTTCTAACACATCTGATAGGTCACTTGGTGACTACTGACAAATGGCTAGTGACTTTTCCCTACAACTGACTAAACTGGTACAATAGCTTGAATATATTATAAATTGTATAAAATACTGACAAGTTAATGAGTAGGACACATGTGCAACACTAGGTATATTTATTGCTGAAACATTCTGGCAACAAAGAGGTATTGTATACCATTTATATGATGGCATGGTGTTACTGTGTCAATGAAGTATCTTGGTACACTATTACTAATAATTTTAGTATAACCTACTTTGCCTCGTGGGCCCTGCTCATCTGTGACCATCTCCAGCATACAAGTCTTTATACTTGTGCCTCTGCTTTAGGCTAAGAGACTAACCACCTTTTGCCTACTCTGTCTGTTTCAATGTCTTCAACATCTTTACAAGGTAGTTGACATTGCCCTCCTAGCCAAAAGCTCTATTTTCTTATGCAGACTTAACAAACTAGGTAAGTGAACTTTCAGGTTCTGAATGTTCAGGACCTTTATCTTCCATAAGTAACTATATATTATTATTACTATTATATTTATTTTTTCTTCATTTACTGTTTCCCCAGTCCTACCAAGCCCCTGCAAAGTTTTTGGTCTGTGTTGGTGGCCAACAAATTCTTTAATAAAACTACACTTGGACTTCTGGCCATCCTTGATTTGTCAAATTGTGAAAGATTCTTCTAGTGACTTCACTGATCATTTTTTTTTTTTTTTTTCAACAAGTCGGCCGTCTGCCACCGAGGCAGGGTGACCCAAAAAGAAAATACTCTCATCATCATTCAACACTTTCACCACACTCGTACATAATCACTGTCTTTGCAGAGGCGCTCAGATACGACAGCTGAGAATAGTCCCTCCCAGCTGTCATTATCCCAGACCCTTTCTTTAAAGTGCAGGCATTGTAATTCCCATTTCCAGGACTCAAGTCCAACTAAATCAATTAACTGGTTTCCCTGAATCCCTTCACAAAATGTTACCCTGCTCACACTCCAACAGCTCATGTCCCAAAAACCATTCGTATCCATTCACTCCTATCTAACACGCTCACACATGCTTGCTGGAAGTCCAAGCCCCTCGCCAACAAAACCTCCTTTACCCCCTCCCTCCAACCTTTTCTAGGACGACCCCTACCCCGCCTTCCTTCCCCTTCAGATTTATACGCTCTCCAAGTTATTCTGCTTTGATCCATTCTATCTAAATGACCAAACCACCTCAACAACCCCTCTTCAGCCCTCTGACAAATACTTTTAGTAACTCCACACCTTCTCCTAATTTCCACATTCTGAATTTTCTGCATAATATTTACACCACACATTGCCCTTAGACAGGACATCTCCACTGCCTCCAGCTGCCTCCTCGCTGCAGCATTTGCAACCCATGCTTCACACCCATACAAGAGTGTTGGTACCACTATACTTTCGTACATTCCCTTCTTTGCCTCCATGGATAACGTTTTTTGTCTCCACAGATACCTCAACACACCACTCACCTTTTATGCCTCATCCTTCATAAACCCATCCGCTGACACGTCAACTCCCAAATATCTGAAAACATTTACTTCTTCCATAATCCCTCTCTCCAATGTGATATCCAATTTTTCTTTATTTAAATCGTTTGATACCCTCATCACCTAACTCTTATCTATGTTCACTTCCAACTTTCTACCTTTACACACACTCCCAAACTCGTCCACTAACCTTTGCAAAAAGAAAATGGCAACAGTAACAGCAACAGCCTTCAGTAACTTACTACCTATTCCATACACTTGCCACATTGCTCCCCTATCCACTCTATCATATGCCTTTTCTAAATCCATAAATACAATGAAAACATCCCTACCTTAATCTAAATACTGTTCACATATATGCTTCACTGTAAACACTTGATCTACACATCCCCTACCCACTCTAAAGCCTCCTTGCTCATCTGAAATCCTACTCTCTGTCTTACCTCTAATTCTTTCAATAATAACCCTGCCATACACTTTACCTGGTATACTCAGTAAACTTATTCCCCTATAATTTTTACACTCTCTTTTATCCCCCTTCCCTTGATATAAAGGAACTATACATGCTCTCTGCCAATCCTTAGGTACCTTCCCCTCTTTCATACATTTATTAAACAAAAATACCAACCACTCCAGCACTATATCCCCCCCTGCTTTTAACATTTCTGTCATGATCCCGTCAGTTCCAGCTGCTTTACCCCTTTCATTCTACGTAATGCCTCATGCACCTCCCCCACACTCACATCCTGCTTTTTCTTCACTCCTAAACGATGTTGTACCTCCCTGGCCAGTACATGAAATTACCGCCTCCCTTTTTCATTGACATTTAAAAGTTCCTCAAATATTCCCGCCATCTACCCAATACCTCCAGCTCCCCATCTACTAACTCCCCTACTCTGTTTTTAACTGACAAATCCATTCGTTCCCTAGGCTTTCTTACCTTGTTTATCTCACTCCAAAAATTTTTCTTGTTTTCAGCAAAATTTCTTGACAGAGCCTCTCCCATTCTTTCATCCGCTCTTCTTTTGCACTCTGATTATATACTCTCTTATTAAGAGCACACCACCTTTAATTTTAAACACCTTCTTGTCTGCTTTACTTTTCTGTGGTTCACTGTAAATGAAACTACACTCTCCTCCCTTGGATCAAACCTAATTACCTCCCACTATCCAGGCACTGTATAAATCCTATTCCCCATGAATGTAATTATCTGTGATTGAACCTTTAAATACCCTGTACCTCATTCATTTTCCAACCCTTCCCTTTACCTTATACATTTCATGCTGGATGTATGCTTTTTTTTTTTACCCCATCCTCTGCCTTTACCTTGCAGCCCTGAATGGCCTTAGATAGGTTTAGTGTTTGCCATGATTAGTATTCCAGTGCTTAGAATGTATAATTTGGATAGTATATTCATGGGGAAGCACTTCACTCAAAGGTTATACAGTGCCTGGGGAAAATGGAAGACAACTAGTTTCAATCCAAGGGAATATTAGGTTCAATTCCTTGGCTCGAGAGCCTCTAACCAACATCGAGGAATCTTCCTTGGGGAAATAATTTTTGATAGTAAAATCAAATACAATAATTAATAGCTTAATAGCATCAACTGAAGAAAGTAATTTGGGAATATCAAACTACCTCAGGTGGGCAATTATTAGCAAGGAGCTAATGTTGGTATCAATTAGTTTCCTCAAAGGTGTTTTGAAAGCTGGTGAGGGGCTCTTGATCCAAAGCATTGGACTTCAATTCCAGGAAGGTGAGGTTAACATGAATGTCACCCATTCCCAGACACTATATGACCCTTGCTGGTTTGGTGCTTTCCCCTGATAAAAATAAGCTTCAGTGGACCATAAATTACAGAAACTGCTACAAGAGCTTTAGTGCTTCCCCTATGAAGCACTAAAAGAAAAATTAACTCCATAACCAGGAAATTTCTTGTGCATTAAACAATATTGACACTAGCAATTACCTTGGATATAAATAACAACAGAGGTATCATCACCCATGTAGACATAGCCAGTTGCAGGACTCTCAAAAGGTCCTGATCCATGTTGAATATCCATCAGTGTGTTTACTGAACGAGCATCAAGCTGTACAGGTACCTTTTGGAGAAAAACGTAAATTAATATTTCATGGCATTATGAAGTTACTAGACTTATTCCCAAGGTACTGAATGGCCTTTATGATAAGGTCAAACATTTTCCCATGGCACTGTGTGAGCTTTGCAGGGTTATTGCTTCCTCGTGAATATAGTAATACTGTAGCCTTCATCATGAATATGCCAGTGAGGGGCTCTTAAGCCAAGGAAATGGACCTGCCCTTCCCTTCCTTGGATCAAACTTGAATGTCTTGCATTCCTACCCAGATGCTGCATGACTCCTACTGGTTTAGCGTTCTCCATGAATGTAATTTCCCATAAATATAAAATTAAAGCACTAGTGGTAATTATCAGTCAGTTAACTTCAGTAATTAATAAACTTGTAAGTAAAAAAAAAAAAATATGTAGGTACAATTACACATAAGTACAAGTAAAAAAAAAAAGTTTTGGGTGATTGCAATTGCCTTGCATGGTAATGTGTAAATTACTTTGGATAATCCATAAAAGTCAGTAACTTATTTCCAATGGGGTCCTTGTAATATTTTACTATTAGCAGCCTACCTATAAGCTACAGCAGCAGTCAGTCACGATCATAACCATACAAATAAAATACAGATAAAGTGCATGAAATCAGTTACAATAAAGATACAATGGACATAAAGTAAACTGAGTATAGTTTACATGAACATTAAACAGAAAACATCAGCTCATTATGGTACATGAATGTTAACTAGTACATATACAAGAAATCAGTTTCCTTCTTTTCTGTAGCTTCATTAGTCCCTCCCCTCAAGGAAGGTTCCTTGACGCTGGTGAGGGGCTCTTGATCTAGTGAATTGGATCTGTGCTCCGTTTCCCTGAATTGAGCCTGAATGCCTTCCATCCCCCCCCATGTGCTGTATAATCCTATGGGTTTAGCGCTCCCCATGATTATAATAATAATAATTCATTAGTCCCTCTTTACTGACCTTTGATACAGACTCCCTCTTTGATTTTTTGACCAACAGATTTATTACACAAACTTTGATGGTACTTCCTTTAGTGCTCCTCACAGCCCTTTCTAACTCTACCTCTGTTATCCTCTCCACCCTCACTAGTTTCTGATCAAGCAAGCACCTTGCCCTGTAGTGCTGTATGACCCTTGTGGATTTAGTCTTGATTTTGATTATAATAATAAAATTTGTAAAATGGTTTTAACTATGACCATAATTTTTAAAGGGGTGGACTGGTAAGCCAGCGGAAGACCTTGGTCAGATGACCAAAAGCTCCAACAGCAGATCGTCACATGACACAGACCCACGTCAGGAAGCACTTGTCCTGTTTCCTGACAAACCTTACCAAACCAATCAATTTAGCTTCATTAGAAATGTTTGTGCTCTTCCTGAGCTAATTTATACTAAGACTGGCCTTGACATGTTCAGGTATTCCATTCCTCTCCTTTATTGCTGTATAATAAAAGGTGTTTGAAGTCTGACCACCTTCTGTAGGTTGTACAAAACTGTGTTCACTTTCCTTAATATTATAATAGTTATGGTTCCTAACCTTCACAACATTTGCAGTGAGATATTCTGGACAGTGAGCAATTTTATGAACATGATTTAGTTTCAGCTGCAGTACCCTATCTTCAGCATTCAGCAATTCCAGTTGTAATTCATCCTGGCCTTTATGTTCTCTTAGATCCAAGTCCAGGATGAATCTCACCATATTATTCTGGATAATTTGGATTTTTCCATCTTTGTTAGAAAAGAGTACCATGAAGAAACAAGAATAACCTACATGGCACTGTATAAGAACTAGACATAAGGTCCTGTGAGCCTCATTAGGTAAGACACTGTGCCTGTCTATAGAACTTTATTGTATGACCTTTGTGGGTTTAGCACTTAATTTTTTTTTATACAGTGGACCCCCGGCTAACGAAAAAACTTCATTCCAGAAGCCTGCTCAAGTGCCATTACCAAACGAATTTACATCCTTAAGAAATAATGTCACGTAGGTTAGTCTATTTCAGACCCCCAAAAATACACTTCCACAAGCACTTACAATATTATACTTACATAATTGTACAATTTCCGGGGTGTTCATTAGCCGGGGGTCCACTGTATGTAATAATAATAATACGTATAGAACTTTAACCTGGCATTTGCTTTTTCTGACTGCTAACAGTAACAACATTGGGTAATGGAAATCAGTAAATACGGAACCCCGCAAATTTGGAGGGACAGGTATGAGATTTAGCCAGGAAGAATTTGACATGCAGTCTAGCCTTTCATGAGAGATTCCTTGATACCAGTGGGGCTCTTAATCCAAGGAATTGAGCCTATCATCCCCTTCCTTGGTTCAAACCCAAATTACTTCCATTTTCCTAGATTTCGTGCTCTCCCCTCCATCATATTGCAGTGGATATGAAGGTAGGCCTGTGTTAGCGAGGGGTCTGGATACTGTATTTCTCGTAAAATATTTGTTATTTTCAGGATACTGTGATGTATCAATACATTAATTAACTTACTTTGAGAGGTTCATACACTTTGAATGGCAAGAAATCGACACTCTTCTGAATGGTGTGTTGCCACGTGCAACGAATAGCCCGGGCTGTGTCCCAAACCTCTTGAATGAGGGCATCATTCTGGATGATGATGGTGTTCTCGAAGTACATGTCTCGGTCGGGTGTGGCCATGTCCAGCTGCCCTGATGTACCACAGTTGTCTATGGGAACGTTGAACCTGTAAGGAAGTAAAGGTGAACATTAAGTCTGTACAGATATGGTCAAAGTTATTACAGTACTGAATCTGTAACCAATTGAGCTTATGTGGAAGTGGTCAACTAAACATGATTTTTGTTTTAACACATTTGGGAAGGACTACTCATATAGAGGTCATAGAGCACCTGGGGAATGGAAGGCAATTGGGTTTAATCCAAGAAAGGGGAAAACTGGTCAAATTTCTTGCATCACAAGCCCCTAACATACAATGCCTGGGGAATGGGAGGTAATCGGGTTTAGTTGAAGAAAGGGGATCAAGAGCCCCCTTACCAGAATCTAAGCATTTCCCTTGACAAAATTTTATTATATTCTGGGGGAAGCTCTAAACCAGTATGGGTCATTCAGTGCCTGTGGGAAATGGGAGGTAATCAAGATGGATAGAACAACTAGGTTCAATAGTTCCTTGCTGGCATCAAGGCAACTAATTCCTTTGAGAGGATGGAGCAAAATAGGATGACTTGGAGGGTGTTTAAATCTGTAGTTAGTTACCATTTTCTCCTAGGCACATGTCGATTAGACACTAGGCCTGTTGTATGTATATATGTGTGTGTGTAAGGAAACACTTCGAAATGTTTCGGCCCCACCAGGAATCGAACCCGGGCCCTCCGTGAGTGAAGCGAGAGCTTTAGCCACCATGCCATCGGGACGTGTAGTGGAGGGAAGGAGGGGTAGGGGGCATCCTAGGAAAGGATGGAGTGAGGGGGTAAGAGGTTTTGTGTGCAAGGGGTCTGGACATGCAGCACGCCTGTTTTAGACAGGAGTGAATGGAGACGAATGGTTTTTGAGACCTGACGAGCTGTTGATGTGTGAGCAGGGTAACATTTTGTGAAGGGATTCAGGGAAACCAGTTAGCCGGACTTGAGTCCTGGAGGTGGTAAGTACAATGCCTGCACTTAAAGGAGGGGTTTGGGATATTGGCTGTTTGGAGTGACATCTAAACTGTCCTATCTGAGCCCCTCGCAAAGACTGATTGTGTGTGAATGATGGGGAGTGTCGAATGATGGTGAAAGTGTTTCATTTTTGGGTCATCCTGCCTCTATGGGGACCCTCTATGTTAAATTAATTAATTAAATAATTAAATAAATCAATAAAAAAAAATTATATATATATATATATATATATATATATATATATATATATATATATATATATA
>WNWK01010619.1:45000-69246 GCA_009830355.1 Cherax destructor | reverse complement strand
TGGTCATCGGGGGAGGGCCCATGGGAAACCTGGGAGGGACCATGGTCTTTGGAGGGGGACCATGGTCTCTGGAGGGACCATGGTCATACTGGAGAGGGACCATGGTCATACTGGAGGGACCATGGTCATACTGGAGAGGGACCATGGTCATACTGGAGGGACCAGTGAGAGTCTCTTGATCGAAGGAACTGGGCTTATCCTTCCTTTCCTTGGATTGAACTTGGGTCTCCTGTTCCTTAGGTTCTACATATCCACTGGGATTTAGCACTTTTCCAAATTAAAACAAAAAAATATTTTTTTTAACATACTGGTCGTCTCCCACCGAGGCAGGGTGACCCCAAAAAACAAGAAATTAAAGTTTTTCTTCTTTTTCCATTTAGTAATTTATACAGGATTTTAATTGCCATTTATGAGATGTATGACTTACTGAGGAAGGATTCTTCTCCACTTCCCCATGGAGAAAAAAATATTAGTTATGGTTTAATATTACATTCATGGGGAGAGTCAAACCTGTAAGAATCACACACTGCTGGAGGGTATGAGAGGCAATTAGGTTCAAACCAAGGAAGAACCTGTCAAATTATGTAATTGAATCTGGAGCCTGTCACGGCAGGAAGGCACCTCCCTAGAGTATATATGACATAAACCACTACTAACCACACCACGAGCAGGGATGGAACTCGTGGCGAGAGAGTTGTAAAACTCCAGGCCAGTGCATAAGCCATGAGTTCAATCCCTGCCCATGGTATGGACTGTTTGCAATAGGGATGTATCGGATGTGAACAATTTAGATATCCAGTATGCGGATGTGTATACGGATGTCTTACTTATTTTACTGATGCGGATGTAAGAAATTGTGCGGATGTTCTGCGGATTTCGGATGCGGATGTATATGCGGATACCTGTTTGCTGTGAAATACGGATGCGGATATGGATGTAAGAAATTGTGCGGATGTTCCGCAGATGCGGATGCGAATATCCGATACATCACTAGTTTGCAATTGTGTCATTACGATTTTGTGAGTCATAAACCATGAGTGTCTGGCAGACCTAGGTTATCTTTGTGTCCCCAGATGGTAGTGAAAATGTGAAGGCAATGCACTCTTGCTGCTAGACAACCGCACTTACTGGGTTGTGCCCCTCAACTGAGGTTGACACCTTTGAGAAGCTCTTGATCCAAGGAGTTGGACCACACTTTTTCTTCCTTGAATCAAACCTGATTACCTCCCATCCCCCCAAGCATTGTATGACCCTCCACAGGTTTAGTATTCTCATCCTTCCCTTCCTCCCCAGTGAATGTAACATTAAACCCGTAAGGATCACACAGAACTTAAGGAATGGGAGGCAATTAGGATCAACCCAAGGAAGGGAACAGGTCCAAATACCTGGATCAAGAACTACTCAACATCAAGGTAATAGTAATGTGTTAATGTTGCAGTTTTTATAACTGTAGTGTAAGCACACCTCTGGCAAGACAGTGATGGAGTGAATAATGGTGAGTTTTTTTTTTTTTGGGGGGAAGGGGGCCTACCCTACCTTGGTGGGAAATGGCTGATGTGTTAATAATAAGAAAAATAATAATATTATAATAATAATAATAATAATAAAAATTCATGCAAGTCTGAAGAAATAGCAGGCAGTAAAAAAATTTTTCTTGGCTGCAGCCAAGAGGATTATACATCAAGCAAACAAGAAAACTTAATATCAGAAATTTAAGATGCCATCACCTTTCAACAAACCGGCCGTAACCCACCAAGGTGGAGTGGCCCAAAAAGAATTTTTTTTTTTTTTTTAAATTTGGTAATGTATACAGAAGGGGTTACTAGCCCCTTGCTCCTGGCATTTTAGTTGCCTCTTATGACATGCATGGAAAAGAGTAAGATATACAATTTAAATTCCAATTTATAACAAGCTAATGAATAATAAAAACACAAGTTTTAAATCATACTCTCTTTGCCCAGGACAAATTTTAAGCTGGCAGAAACCATTGACCAGTAGATATACCAAAGCAAATAGTGAATGTTTCCACACTGCAATAATGGAATCAATATTCTAAATTCCATAGCCTACTACAGCCTTACATAAAATACTCATATTGACTCCTGCTGCAATACTTTAAGAAAGTAATTAAAATACAGTAAACCTTCAATATAACGGACTAATAGGAAGGATTGTCCGAGTGTCCATTAAATCAGAATGTTGAAATTAAAACGCACTAAAGTACTTTACTGTATACAGTGGACCCCCGAGTTTCGTAAAAACTTCACTCCTGAAGTCTGCTCAAGCGCCATTACCGAACGAATTTACTCCCTTAAGGAAAAATGTCACGTAGGTTAGTCTATTTCAAACCCCAAAAAATACATTTCCACAAGCACTTACAATATTATACTTATATACTTGTACGATTTCCGGGGTTTACGAAACTCGGGGGTCCACTGTACTTAATAAAGTACACACAATTAGCAAATACAGTGGACCCCCGGTTTACGTTATTAATTCGTTCCAGAATGCTGTTCAAGTGCCGTTACCAAATGAATTTATTCCCTTAAGGAAAAATGTAAATTAGATTAGTCCTTTTAGACCCCCAAAAATACACTTACAAAAAATACACTTACATAATTGTTCGAGTTTGGAGGTGAACGTAAACCGGAGGTCCACTGTATAAAGTGGATTCTGACCATAATTTAAAAAATCTATTATATCGAGGTTTTACTTTACATCGCATACATTAAGTACAGTAAATTCTCTCTGTAATACATTTATCAAGGTGAACAAAGCATCAATAAAAACAAATGTTTATTGTAATTAATTTGTTTTAAACATGTATAGCTAATAACAGATTTATTAAGTGACTCGATGCATACATATGAATATTTTCACGATTCTTCAGCTTTTTAGTTTCTCAGTCTTTCACACGGTAGTGTTTGGGACCGTCGTAGGTGGTGTTCGTGTGAACATATTAGCAATCTGGAAAAATATTAAAATATTATGGAGAGAAATGGCATAAAATAATGACATAATAGATCCTTTAGTGACAACACTGCTAATAAAATTTGATAAGAATAAGAAAAGGTTTTGTAGTGAGATTAATAAGTTGAGAAATTCTAGGGAACAAACAGATTTGACAGTTAAAAACAGGAGAGGAGAGTTACTAGATGGAGAGTTGGAGGTATTGGGAAGATGGAGGGAATATTTTGAGGAATTGTTTAATAGTGATGAACATAAGGAAGCTGTGATTCTGTGCAATGTGCAGGGAGGTATAACATCTTGTAAAGTGAGGAAGGTGCATGAGGCAGTGGGTAGAATGAAATGGTGTAAAGCAACTGGGATTAATGGGATCTAGACAGAAATGTTAAAAGCAGGTGGGGATACAGTTTTGGAATGATTGGTGCATTTATTTAATAAATGTATGAAACAGGAAAGGTACCTACGGATTGGCAGAGAGCATGTATGGTTCCTTTGTATAAAGGCGAAGGGGACAAAAAGAATAAAAATTATAGGGGAATAAGCCTGTTGAGTATAAATGGTAAGGTATACTCAATAGTAGTTGTTACTGAAAGAATTAAGAGTAAGATGGAGAGCAGGATTGCAGATGAGCAAGGAGTCTTTAGAAAGGGTAGGGGATGTGTAGACCAAGTGTTTACAGTGAACAGTAGGGTAAAGAGGTTTTCATTACATTTATGGCATATGACATGGTGGATAGGGTGCTTGAGCAATGTGGCAAATGTTGCAAGAGCATGGAATAGGTGGCAGGTTACTAAAAGTAGTTATGAGTTTTACAAGGACAGTGAGGCTCAGGTTAGAGTATGTGAGAAAGAGATTATTTCCCAGTAAAAGTAGGACTTAGACAAGGATGCATGATATCATGGTTGTTCAAATATTTATAGATAGATTTCTAAAAGAAGTGAATGCTCAGGTGTTGGCATAAGGTGTGGGATTAAGAGATAATCTAACACAAAGTGCGAATTGTCACAGCTGCTTTTTGAGAGATTCTGAAGATAAGTTGCAGAGGTTGGTGAACGAGTTTGGGAGGGTATGCAAAAGGAAATTAAAATTAAACATAATAAAGAGTAAGGTGATGAGGATAACAAAAAATTTAGTTAATGAAAGACTGGGTATCAGAATGGATGGAGTATTGAGAAAGTGAATGTATTCAGATATTTGGGAGTGGACTTGTCAGCACATGGTCTATGCAAGACAAGGTGAATCACAGAATTGATGAGGGGAAAAAGGTGAGTGGTGCACTTAAGAGTCTGTGGAGACAAAGAACTTTGTCCATGGAAGCAAAGAGAGGAATGTATGAGAGTATAGTTATACCAATGCTCTTATATGGGTGTGAAGCATGGGTGGTGAATGTTGCAACAAGGAGAAGGCTGGAGGCAGTGGAGATGTCATGTCTGAGGGCAATGTGTGGTGTGAATATAATGCAGAGAATTCGTAGATTGGAAATTAGGAGGTGGTGCGGGATTACCAAAACTATTATCCAGAGGGCTGAGGAGGGGTTTTTGAGGTGGTTCAGACATGAAGAGAGGATGGAACAAAATAGAATGACTTTGAGTGTGTATAAATCTGTAGTGGAGGGAAGGTGGGGTAAGGGTTGGCATAGGAAAGGTTGGAGGGGGTAAAGGTGGTTTTGTGTGCGAGGGGCTTGTACTTCCAGCAAGCATGCGTGAGCATGTTAGATAGGAGCGAATGGAGACAAATGGTTTTTAAGACTTGACGTTGGAGTGTGAGCAAGATAACATTTATGAAGGGATTCAGGGAAACTGGCAGGCAGGACTTGAGTCCTGGAGATGGGAAGTACAGTGCCGGCACTCTGAAGGAGGGGTTTTAATGATGCAATTTTATAACTAGTGTAAGCAGCCTCTGGCAAGACAGTGGAGTGAATGACAATAAAAGTTTTTCTTTTTTGGGCCACTCTGCCTTGGTGGGAGACGGCCAATGTGTCGATAAAAAATAATAATAATGGAATGAAAGAATAGTTCATCATTTGGAACTTTCTTGCTTATTTAGGATAATAAAAAGTGTAATATAGTTCAAATATAAAATAAAAATAAATTCAAACTTACATTGCTCATCATCTGCTTCTGAACCAATCCTGTTGTCATATTCTTAAAAGACTGTGTAATACTCTCAGACTTGCCAAACTTACACCGTACATAACCATATAAATTGCTACCAGTTAGGGAAAGGGCAATCAATACAACCATCTGAAACAAGAAAGACACAATGTAATAATAATGTGATAAATATAAGAAATATTTACTATTTCTTAACATAGTGATCACATTGTCCAAACGTAGATCTATGTTCTCTCGCTCAGTGCTCTGAATATTTTGAAAAAAAAAAAATAAATAAAGAGGACAGTTTTTTACATGTTGCAAATATATAGTTTTTTTTTTCCATTTTTTTTTTAATTTTCTCAAGTTTTTATGGTATGATAATTATGTTTTATAGCAGATCTTTTGATTTCATAGCCAATTGTTGTTTAGACACAAATATTATGTACAAAATTATTAATCATATTGTCACAAACACACATGTACACACTGATAGATGATTTTGTACACCTGGCTAAATCAGATTATATTATCTACAACTATATACATGTACAAGGTCCCAGTTATGTTTCTAGTACTCCAGGATTGTATGATACTTCATGAAGCATGGATTCACACAGAGTGCCACCCCACATTGCTGACACATGAATTGCATGTCCTTCCGCTGTTGGGGTTGCCTTTTGGTGTAAACACACAACACACTTTTTCTGAGAATACTTCTATTTTAGGGTAGACAGTATTGGTATCAGGTAGTGACATTTAGTGAGGATTCGGTCTGGCACTTCCCCAACTGGTTGTGGTTGGGGGACAGGTCGCTGCTGAGGGGCAGGTACAGGGTGAATTCTGCATAATGAAGTTGTTTTCTAGTCTTTATTTCATACATATTGAAGGCACTGAGCATTGCAATGTCTACAAGGTGGAAAAACACTTTCATGTACCACTTCTGACTCCTACGCACACAGTCAATGAACCCTATCATCATGGGATTCAGGACCAACAAGAGCACAAACGATGCTATTACACACATGTTAGAGTTAATATACACCGCACTTGAGAAGAAAGAAGTCCCGCTGGGAATCTTCATAGACTTACGCAAAGCTTTTGATACAGTTGACCATGATTTACTGCTCACAAAATTAGCACACTATGGTATAAGGGGGCACCCACTCAACTATCTAAAGTCATACCTTAGCAACAGAAGCCAATACGTGTACACAAATGGAGCGAACTCTTCCACACAGCAAATTACAGTCGGAGTCCCTCAAGGAAGTGTCCTGGGGCCACTCCTATTCCTCATTTACATAAACGACCTACCGAATGCATCACAACTACTCAAACCCATATTATTTGCAGATGACACAACATATGTCTTCTCTCACCCAAATCCAGTCATACTAGCCAACACTGTTAATGCCGAATTACAGAAAATATCGACATGGATGACGACAAACAAGCTTACTCTCAATACTGACAAGACCTACTTCATTCAGTTTGGAAACAAAGCCACAAATGTTCCACTTAACATAACGCTCAATGGTTCACCCATCACAAGACTCACAGAGGGAAAATTCCTAGGAATCCACCTTGACAATAGTCTTAAATTCCAAACACACATACAACAAATTTCCAAGAAAATCTCAAAGACAGTAGGCATATTATCAAAGATACGCTATTATGTGCCACAATCAGCTCTCCTTGCACTATATCATTCACTTATCTACCCTTATCTCACCTATGGAATCTGTGCATTGAGCTCAACAACAATAAATCACCTTAGACCAATCATAACCCAGCAAAAGGCTGCAGTCAGGATGATAAAAAATTTCCACTCTAGACAGCATACTCCACCAATATTCAAAACTCTAAAACTACTCACCGTAGAAAACATTCATACCTATTCATGTGCCTACTACATACACAAAACTCTACATGCTAATATCAAACCTCTGCTCAAAATTCTCCTCAACAACTTTAATAGGTCCCACGGCCACAACACAAGACACAGATCACTTTTTGACATACCCAGAGTCCATACCAACCAATGTAAAAATTCTATGCACATAAAGGGCCCCAGAATCTGGAATTCATTAACAGTAAATATTAAGTTAACCTTGTCTGAAAATCAATTTAAGACTCTTCTCAAAAATCACCTACTCACCCTAAACTAAATACTCATACTGTAAACTACACTACTTTAAAAAATGCTCAATGTTATTTTCCTTAAGATAATCTCAATTTTATATTATCATCCACCTAAACACTTGTTACAATTTTAATATCATAATGTCATTTAAACAGTATATCATCATCATATTGTAATTTGAAATAAAATATATAACTAGAATAAACTCAATCAATTTCTCTAGTACAGTGGACCCTCGCTATTCGAACACTCCAAAACTCACCCTCATTCCAGAATGCTGTTCAAGTGCTGTTACCAAACGAACTTATTCCCATAAGGAATGATGTAAATTAGATTAGTCCATTTCAGATCCCCAAAAATACACTTATAAAAGCACTTACAATAATAAACTTACATAAAAGGGTGAGTTTTGGAGTGTTCGAATAGCGAGGGTCCACTGTATTATGTACATAGTATATAAGTCATTAGATTAAGCTGCCCCTAATGCCATGGCATGCCAGTGGCTCTCCTTGCATTTCAGTTTTATGATTGTAACTACCAATATATATGTATACTTGCAAAGAAATAAATTTTTTATTTTATTTTATTTTATGTCACACTTGTCGACTAGTCGCATATTGTTCGTATAGTCGATGACAACAGCTGGCTTTACAATGCGTTCATTGGTATCCCTGTTCACTTTGTTTGTACCATCTCGTTTCTGTGGAAGATTGACAGCAATGTCACGTCCTGTTTGTCATGACATGTCAGTGCCATGATGTCATTGGCACCTTCAGCACTGCGTCCACTGAACCTTGTCATATCTTTTCTATTTCTTCTCACTGTTCCACATATATCAGTATTGTTCACACGTAGGAAATCAGTGAGCATAGGGCTTGTATACCAGTTGAATGTGAACAATGTATGACCCTAGCCAAGGTATGGGCCCATCATCTTGCGAACATCATCACTGGAAATGCCCAACATCTGCCTGGCATCATCAAGTGTGTTTCTCCCGGTGTAGACAATGACATCCAACACTATGCCACTCTCACAGTCACACATAACAAACAGTTTTATACCAAAGCAATTGCAGTTGCTTGGTATATATTGTTTGAATGACAGTCGTCCCTTGAACAGAATCAAGGACTCGTCAATAACAATGTTTCTGAAGGGATAAAAGTAGGAACTGAATTTCTGCTTCAGATACATAAACACTTCCTGGATTTTGAATAGGTCATTTCTGTTGGGCCTATTCCTGTCTGAGAATTGCAACATTCGTAGCAACAAAGTGAATCTGTTGCAGGGAAGGTCACAGAAGACAGGAGTACTGATGAAGTAGTCTGTGGACCAGTACTGTGCTATATTGTGCTTATACATATGAGGCATAAGCATGACAGTGCCAAGGAATAAATACATAGTATATAGCGATAGTAATTGTTCGTCTGGGTGACAATCAAGTTCATTATAGGCTCGTCAAAGTATAACTGGAAAAAGTCTAACTCTGTAGACTCATTTGTGATGGGACACTCTGGGAGGATGCCACTTCCACTGGCATCAAAATTGAAAGAATATGGCACGAATGTTGTACTTTGTGTCCAGTTCCATTCACGGTCAGATGGTGCACGGTGGACCTGTGGCATGGGGCGTGGGGGAGTAGGAGGAGGGACGGGAGTGGAGGCAGCACATGGTTGATGGGGTGCCGGGCTGTCCTTTGTCTGCCTGCCCACCGCGCCATGCGCCCCAGGCATCTTGCCTCCCACCACCACCACCTCCTCTTCCTCCATCCCCACATATTCTCCTTCATGATCAGTATCACTATCAGTGGCTGGGGTTTTCGATCGTGACCTCCCACGACTCTTGGGGACTACATATGGCACACTGCCTGAAAGTAGGTGATGACCCCTAAAGGTATGCTTCACTGGGGAATAATGTATATCATTATCACTCGACAAATCCTCTAAGGGCATAAAATCAATCTCATTGTCACTTATATCACTTTCACTATCATCATCACCAAAATTGACAGAAAATGATAATTTCCACTTGCACAGTTGCCTCTTAGTAACACTGGCCACCCCAGAGGTGCTTGGCCAAGGGTCTAGTGTGGCCACACTGGCCACCCCAGAGGTGCTTGGCTGAGGGTCATCTGGGTTATCGTCAATATTTTCACTAATTCTTTGATCATTAGTGGCCACATTGGTCTCAAATCCACTAAACTCACGTTTTGTATCACTTTCCTCGAATAAGAGAGTGTTAATACAACGAGGTGTGAGTGAATCATGGTAATTTGCCATGATGTTGACCCAAGATGAAGCTGAAACTAACTAGTGCTACCATGCGGTACTGCAGGGTCCCAGATTTTTTCATATGGCGCACACTGAGTGCGCAGACCCATTCTCTCATGTCTAGGCCGCTCAGGCCTATCGCGCCAACTTTGAAGGCAAGAAAAATAAAACATTGATCTATGATCGGAACGCTAGCGGTAACAACGTAGATCTACGTTTGGACAGTTAAGGAGTTAAAATATAAAATTATATCTTAGACGTTAATGTTAACTATCATCTACTGTCTGCAAAGAACCACAAGTGATAGTTCTTAAGGTTTCAGCAGTAATAAATTTAATCTGACAAAAAGCTTTAATCCTTTATTACTTAGCTTATTTCAACTATAATATACTAAGAGATGGGATTAAATGAAACTAAATTAGCTGTGTACACATCAACTGGTTACATGAATAAACCTAACCTCACAATACTAACTTTCTTACCTATCATGAACTGAACATTTCTAAATATTCAAGGAAATTGTACTAATAGAAAAAATTAAGATGTTGAACACACACATAAATTATGAAAACAAATTCAACATACACTAATAAATTTGAAAGTGTGTGAAAAATCTAATAAACTCTGATGTTTACACATTAAACCTTGATTAAAGATGTTAATACTGGGGATGTTATTCAGTTCTTACTTATTAAATTTCAGCAGAGTGGTAAGATGAAGCTCACAGGAATATATATGACAAAAATAAAGTCAAAGTAATATACTTACAGCCCATCTGAATTTGAAAAAAGCAACTGCGATGAGGAAGAGGATGGACCAGATGAGAGGGAAGGCAACCAGGGAGACCCAAAACACTCGCACTTCAGTCTGTGACACTCGACCCTGAAGACCACCCTAGCATCAGGCAAAGTCATGTTATGCATATATTTTCTACTACCTAGCTCAATATGTTTTTCCTCCACTATTACTAATTAATACAGCAATCACCATCTACTGTGCCTTCCAATCTTGCAAGTGATTAATTTAGAGTGCAGATTTGAAATTGGTCCTCTTTTAGTTTCCAGGTGTAAATTACATGTACAGCTGAACATCCAAAACTGCCAGGGTTAGGCTCCTACAGATCTTTGTAAAGTCAAAAATTTTAAATATCACTGAATCCCATCAGAATAATCAATTTTGTTAAGGTATGTGCTTATCTTGTGCTTGAGAGGTCATATCTTTTAAATACGTACTGCTCTGATCTTGTTAATATATAGAAAGAAGACAGACTGAGCACATTTTGAATGAAATACTGTATTTTTTTAATACAACAGCTATCTCACATCAAGGCAGTGTGACCCAAAGAAGAAAACAGATTTGCCATCATTCACTCAATTGCTGTCTTTCCAGAAGTGTGCTGACACCACAATCAAATTACCCCTCTCACTGCAACATCCGCACCCCTCCTTCAAAGTGTAGGCACTGCCATTCCCACCTCCAGGACTCCCAAGTTCTGGAGGTGGGAAGCTAACCAGTTTCCCTGAATCCCTTCATAAAAGTTACACTGCTCATACTCAAACAGCATGTCTATAAAACTATTTGTTGCCATGAATTATTATCTAAAACACTCAAACAAGCCTGTTGGATGCTCAAGCCCCTAAATCTCAAAGCCTCTGGCACCCCCTCCCTTTAACTACTCCTGAGATGCTTCCCTTTTTACCTTCTGCCACTTTATATCCTCTTTTCATCAACCTATCCCTGTCCATCCTCACTACATGCCCAAACGTCATCAACAACCCCTCCTAAACTCTCTCAATTATCCCCTTGGTCACCCCACATCACCTTTTAATATCTACACTCTGAATTCTCTCCACGATATTCACTTCACACACTGCTCTCAAACATGACATTTTCTGTAGCATTCAAAACCTATGCCTTGCACCCATATAAAAGTGTTGGTACCACTGTACTCTGGTACAGTCCCTTTTTTTCTGACCTTCACAGATAAATTTCTTTCTGCTGACATGTCCACTTACAAATACAGCCTCTCCTCACTTAATGACAGTGTACCGTTCCTAAGACCACATCGTTAAACGAATGCGTCGCTAAGTGAGGAGCATACTATAATGGTAGTGAGTTTGTGTCAACTATTTTTTATATTGTTTTAATGTCACCTTTGCACCATTTATAACATTTCTGGTATATTTTTAAATGTTTATACAGTAGTGTACTGTATATTGAAATACACAGAATAGAGGAAATCAGCTCTAATATATATTATTTAGGTATGAATACTGGTCAGAGAGCCCGTCGTAAGTCTGAGGCGTCGGTAAACGAGTACGTCGCTAAGTGAGGAGAGGCTGTATTTAAATACATCCATATCCTCTATACTCCCTCCAGTAAGATATTCAGTCTATCACTGCCTAGACATTTTATTACCTTCATCATCTTGCTCCTTTCTATGTTCACTTTTAATTTCCTTTTACATACCCTACCAAATTCATCCACCCACCTTTGTAATTTACCTTCATAATCCCCTAAAAGAACTTGTGTCATAAGCAAAGAGCAACTGGGTAACTCCCTTTTTGTATCAGAACCAACATTTTTCAGTTTCACACATCTTCCCAACACTCTAGCATTTACTTCCTTTACAACCCCATCTATAAATATAAGTTGATAATAATGGTGACATCATGTATCACTGTCTAAGTCCTACTTTCACTGGGAAATAGTCCCCCTCCTCCTACATACCTTAACCTGAGCCTCAATCTCTGCATAAAAACTCTTTAACTGCTTTTAGTAACCTTCCTGTTATTCTGCTACAGGGCTTCCCAATTCACCTTATCATATGCTTTTTCTAAATGTGTAAATGCAACAAACAGCTCTTATCTAAGTACTACTTGTTTATATGCGTTAATGCAACCACTTGGTCTATACATTCCCAAACCTTTCTGAATCCTCCTTGTTCCTCTGAAATCTGACTTTGTTTTGTCTTACTACTAACCCTTTTGATAATTCTACCAAAAGCTTTACCTGGTATACTCAACAGGCTTATCCCCTTATAATTCTTACATTCTCTCTTGCCCCCTTTTCCCTTATACAAAGGGACTATGCATGCTCTCTGCCAATCCTTTGGTACCTTCTCGTCTTTGATATATATACGTATTGTACAAACATACCAACAACTCCAACACTATATCCCCACCTTCTTTTAGCATCTGTCTCAACCCCATCTATCCCAGCCACTTTACCCTATTTCAATCTGCCCACTACTTCATGCACTTTCCCCACATCCACCTCAGACTCCTCATTCCAATACAATATATTCCACCCAGCCCTATGCAAGAAATCACTGCTTACTATTAATCACTAATATTCAACATCTCGTTAAACTATCCTATCTATCTTTCCAGTACCACCTCCTCATGTAACATCTTTCTGCTGTTCTTGACTGCTAAGTTCACTTGTTCTCCAGGCTTCCTCACTTTATTGATCTCCCTCTGAAATTGCTTCTTATTCTCAGCAAAATTTGCTGATAGGGACTCTTCCATTCTCTCACTGTCACTCCTGTTGCACTGACACCACTCTTTTACCCTCCCTCCTCTTCTCCATATATTGCCTCTGCCTAGGAGGGGCAGTAGACTACTGCTATACCCTGTTTTTAAAACTACCCTAAGTATCAGCTTTAATAGCTACTTGGCAGATTATTCCACATGCCTAGCTTGACATCTCTTGCTCTAAGGTTCTTTTAAATAACTTTTGTTTTTTGAACATAAGTTATTTAAAAAATGGTTACCCCCACCTAGATAGTAGGTTGGTAGACAGCAACCGCCCAGGGAGGTACTTCCGTCCTGCCAAGTGAGTGTAAAACGAAAGCCTGTAATTGTTTTACATGATAGTAGGATTGCTGGTGTCTTTTTTCTGTCTCATAAACATGCAAGATTTCAGGTATGTCTTGTTACTTCTACTTACACTTAGGTCACACTACACATTCATGTTCTTTCTTCTTTCAACACATTGGCCATTTCCCACCGAGGCAGGGTGGCCCAAAAGGAAAAACGAAAGTTTCTCCTTTTACATTTAGTAATATATACAGGAGAAGGGGTTACTAGCCCCTTGCTCCCAGCATTTTAGTCGCCTCTTACGACACGCATGGCTTACGAAGGAAGAATTCTATTCCACTTCCCCATGTACAAGAATATATATACACACCCCTCTGGGTTTTCTTCTATTTTCTTACTAGTTCTTGTTCTTATTTCCTCTTATCTCCATGGGGAAGTGGAACAGAATTCTTCCTCCGTAAGCCATTGTGTCGTAAGAGTCGATAAATGCCGGGAGCAAGGGGCTAGTAACCCCTTCTCCTGTATACATTACTAAAGTTAAAAAGAGAAACTTTTGTTTTTCTCTTTGGGCCACCCCGCCTTGGTGGAAAACAGCCAATTTGTTGAAAGAAGGTTACCCCCCACAATGCTCGCATAGGTATGGGATGTTTGTACTCTCACCAGAAACTATTTTACTGCACTTCATTTCCTCTTACATAACATACTCTATAATGTCTATGAATTCTTTATGTTTCTTCTCTCTGCTATACATATTACTATCTTAAAAAATTATGTCTATATACATTACATCACTCCGCGAGGAAGAGGAGAATCCTTCCTCTGTAAGCCATGCATGTCGTAAGAGGTGACTAAATTACTGGGAGCAAGGAGCTAGTAACCCCTTCTCTTGTATAAATTACTAAATACAAAAAGAAGAAAACTTTCATTTCTTCCTTTTCAGGTCACCCTGCCTCATTGGGAGATGGCCAGTGTTTTAAATAAATAAATAAATATATATATACAGTGGACCCTCGGTTTTCGTTCACCTCCAAAATCGAACAATTATGTAAGTGTATTTTCGTAAGTGCTTTTGTAAGTGTATTTTTTTGGGGTCTGAAATGACTAATCTAATTTACATTTGTCCTTATGGGAACAAATTTGTTCGGTAACGGCACTCAAACAGCATTCTGGAAAGAATTTTCAACGAAAACCGAGGGTCCACTGTACGTATACTTTCAATTACAACTTTTTCATATACAGTATACTTTTATACAATATTTTCCTTGTATCTTACTATACTACAGATGACCAAAAGTATATAACTAATAGCAAGAAGTAAATTACCAGTTAATTTTCAGATCCTGTACTTTAAATGGTAGCAATCAAAAATATTATTTTCTGCTTATATACACACACTAGATAAGCACAAGAAGACTTGAGCATCCTTGTATGTGTAAAGATTATGGTATGCATAATTCTTAGATATCTTGACCAATAAATAGCAATATAAAAGTAACTGATGCTAAATTCTGGCAAAAGGAATGCTAAAGGAACTCAATTTTCAATTTTTAATACACCAGCTGTTTCCCACTGAGGCAGGGTGACCTGAAAAAGTAGAAACACCTTCATCATCACTCATTCCATTACTGTCTTCCCAGAGGTGTGCCAACACTACAGTTAAAAAACTGCAACATATCCTCATCCCTCCTTCAGAGTCCATGATAAATCAAATCAGTACAATAAATTATTTTATTTATTTTAGTGACTACTGAATCAACATGAAAAAAATACAGTGGACCCCCGGATTTCGTACAGCTCCCAACTCAAACAATTATGTAAGTGTATTTTTGTAAGTGCTTTTGTAAGAGTATTTTTGGGGGTCTGAAATGGACTAATCTAATTTACATTCGTCCTTATGGGAACAAATTCGTTCGATAACGGCACTCAAACAGCCTTCTGGAAAGAATTATTGATGAAATCCGGGGGTCCACTGTACTTTGTTTACTACATGACTCGTCTGCTTAGGAAGAGCTTTGTATAACCTATGTAAGATCTTTGTATAAGACATTTATGGGAAAAATACTTATGCTAAATTATGTTAAATGATCGAAATATGCACAATGCTCTTTTTCATAATTTGTTAGTCTAGAGGAGTAACTTACAAGGCACACATTACTGACACTGACTTACCTTACGGGCTTCAAACACCCAATGGCTCTGGCCCTCATCATCTATGTAATTCCACCAACGAAGGCCAACCATAAGACGTCCTAATGTAAAGATGTATAGGAAAAGACCTGTATTAGTTCTGGACAATGCAAAAGATAAAGCAGTCTTTCTAACAACAACAAAAGCAGGGGTGGGCAATTATTTGGACTGGTAGGTCACACAAAGTACTTTTGTTGATGTGATATTGTAAATGTTTAAGAATGGTTCAAATTCGGGTCTTCCATTTGTACGTTGAAATTATCTATGAAAATATGAGAAGTTTGTTCAATGAGAAGAATGCTAGTGATAATGTGTGTTAACCAAACTCAGGTCTGGTGTTGGCTCTGTTGATGTAATGTTGAGTAATGAGTGCTCTTCCAGATCTAAGTTTTCATTTCTTTAGTTTCATCACAGAAAATGTCTACTCACAAGTATGTTGGGCTAATCATTTCAAACAGCCTTCGAGCATTAATCTTTAAATTTTAAAATGCCAACAAACTGTCTCTAAAAGCAATGGGTCATGTTGCCAATCAATAAGATGGAGTTGAAGGTCAACTGAGGCTTAATCAATATCAAACAAAACAGGAGAGGTGATTATGGACATGTAATGTTTGATTGTTTTGAAACCTTGTATTTGCAGCATATATTCGGTATGTACGATAAGTCAAGTAGTAACAAAGAATACCTTTTCGAGTATTCATTACAAACAGTAAAGCTGAAAAGTGAGCTGCTTGTTTTTTTTTACCTCATGTGAAAAGGCTCCCTTTCCTTGCAGTTTTGAATTAAACTTGTGCATGTGATTCATAAAATCAGAGAGCCAATTCACATCATTCAGCTGTGAGACATCAAGTTAAAATACTGTACATACCTAATCTAAAAGGCTATATTAAATATGTCAAGAATTGCCAGATCTTGCAGCTATGACTGCCCAACATCCGCTCCTCCATTACTACAACCAAATCAAAATGACCTTCCTAAATTGGTAAAACCAAATTTTCCAAAATTGCTAGCCAAATAGCAGGCCAAACAGAATCCCTCAGCAGGTCAGATGTAGTCCATTAATCATGCTTTGCTCACCCCTGTAATACAGACTGGAGGGGTCAAGGTGGAGGCTGGAAACAATGACGCAGTGACAGCAACCATGTGGGTGGCAGTGAGGGTGATTTGGATGATGGGTCACTCAGTGGGTGAGTGTGCAGTTGGTGGTGTGGCTGGTAATGAAGATGGTCGGTCGCTTTGTGACTAGGTATGCAGATGACATGTTAGGGTGCATGGGCTGTGAAAGCATGGGTAAAGTGTGGGTGTGGGGCTGTGGGAGCAGGGCTGTGTAGGTTTTAAGCTGTGGTGGAGTGGTATGAGTAAAAGGTGTTGTTGGTGGCCTAGTGTAGGTGGTGGTGTGGATAATGGGTGACTGGGTGGATAAGTGTACAGTTGGTAATGTAGGCAGTAATAAGGGTGGTGGGTGACTAAGTGATTAGATGTGTGGATGGCTTGTTAGGGTGAGAGTGCCAGGTTATGGGAAATTGGTGTTGATGAGGGATTGGGTTGGGCAAGGTGTGGTCTTGATGTAGTGGGGAAATGTGGCCATGGGAGAACAGTGTACGTGTAGGCGTGTGATCACGGGTGGAGAATTGTATGGGTGGACTGTGTGGGTGGCTACTGGTTGGGATGCTATGGGTGAAGGCGGGTGGCTGTGAGGGAGTTGTGTGGGTAGACATTGCTGGTTGCAATGAAGTGAGGAGAATTATAGTGGTGGGTGGTATGGATGGGGGTTGTGGGTGGTATGGGTGTGCTGCAAAGAATGGGTGGCAGTAAGCAGTATGGAAGAGGCATGTAGCTGAGGTATGGCATTACTGGTACAGTAGGGCCCTGCTTTACGGCGTTTCATTTATGGCATTCCGCTAATATGGACATTTCAAATTATGACCAAAACTTGCTATATGGCTCCCGTCTTTCTAATACGGTCACCGCGCCCCACCTGGTTTGTTTACATCCTCCGTGAGCACGTCTCCATTATGTCTGGAAACTTTCCAAAATTTCAAGAGTTTTAAAGTTATTGTGTATTTTATATGTACAGTGGACCCCCGGTGTCCGTCCTGCTCCAAACTCGCCCTTTTGTGTAAGTGTATTTTTTTAAATGCTTTTGTAAGTGTATTTTTGGGGGTCTAAAAGGACTACTCTACTTTACATTATTCCTTATGGGAATAAATTCGTTTGGTAATGGCACTTGAACAGCATTCTGGAACGAAAAAATAACGAAAACCGGGGGTCCACTGTACTCTGATAATTATACTTATGTATACCTGTACCAAAATAAACTTAAACACTGTGCTGGCATGCACGTACACATTAAAACCACTAAGAGTTTCCCTCTTGTTTTAACGCCATAGTAATACTACTAATATGTAATAATAATCACTCTTGGGCACATTAAATGCCTTATTTTACATTAATATAGACATTTTCATTAATCCATCTATGATATTTTCTTCAAAATTATATAAGAAACACATTACATAGCATATAAACATGATACATACACCCACAGTACAATAAATTTCACATAAATATGAGGTGTGGTAGCTGGGCGGAGGGGAAAACATTACGTTTTCTCTGGTCCAGCACCAGAGAAAACATGTATGAATCTGCATTTGGCCCAGTCACTCCCCTTAACACATTCTGCTTTGTTTACAATTCTCAGCATGAATTCTCATTACTTCTCCCTTTGTTTATGATGGCATCTAAAAGTAGTTGTTAGAAACGATTAAACTCATTGAACAAGGTACAGTGGACCCTCGGTTAACGAATACCCCGGAAATCGTGCAATTATGTAAGTATAATTTTGTAAGTTCTTGTGGAAGTGTAGTTTTGGGGGTCTGAAATAGACTAACCTACATGACATTATTTCTTAAGGACGTAAATTCGTTCGGTAATAGCACTTGAGCAGGCTTCTGCAATGAATTTTTTTCGTTAACCGGGGTTCCACTGTATATGTCAATGGTAAAAATATGACTCTGGGCTGCATTAAATATCGTATAGCTATGTAGGTAGGTGTAGCTATGTAGCCAGGCGGACTACATAGCTGCATCTACCGGCTACCTACACCTGACTTCCTACAAATAAATACAGTGGTCCCCGAGTAACGAACACCCCGGAAATCGTGCAATTATGTAAGTATAATTTTGTAAGTTCTTGTGGAAGTGTAGTTTTGGGGGTCTGAAATAGACTAACCTACATGACATTATTTCTTAAGGACGTAAATTCGTTCGGTAATGGCACTTGAGAAGGCTTCTGCAATGAATTTTTTTCGTTAACCGAGGGTCCACTGTACAGTGGAACCCCGGTTAACGAAGACCCCGGAAATCGTGCAATTATGTAAGTATAATATTGTAAGTGCTTGTGGAAGTGTATTTTTGGGGGTCTGAAATAGGCTAACCTAAATGACATTTTTTCTTAAGGAAGTAAATTCGTTCGGTAATAGCACTTGAGCAGGCTTCTGCAATGAATTTTTTTCGTTAACCGGGGTTCCACTGTATATGTCAATGGTAAAAATATGACTCTGGGCTGCATTAAATATCGTATAGCTATGTAGGTAGGTGTAGCTATGTAGCCAGGCGGACTACATAGCTGCATCTACCGGCTACCTACACCTGACTTCCTACAAATAAATACAGTGGTCCCCGAGTAACGAACACCCCGGAAGTCGTACAATTATGTAAGTATAATATTGTAAGTGCTTGTGGAAGTGTATTTTTGGGGGCCTGAAATAGACTAACCTACGTGACATTATTCCTTAAGGAAGTAAATTCGTTCGGTAATGGCACTTGAGCAGGCTTCTGGAAAGAAGTTTTTCCGTTACTCGGGGGTCCACTGTACTATTCACCTCTCATCCTACATTAAGACTACACATATTTTAAGGTAAATAATGAGTGTACTGTACGTGTATTTTATCTTTCTGGGCTGCTTTAAATATCGTATATTAAGTTTGGGATGGGGAGTCAGAGCTACCTACACCTGACTTCCTACAAATAAATACTACTCACCTCTCGCCCTTCATTAAGACTACAAATATTTTAAGGTAAGTAATGAGTGTACTGTGTATGAATTTGACTTTTTATTGTTTTTTAATGCCTAGTTCTACTGTTAGCTTAATATATATTAGTGTAAACTTGTTGTCTGGCATTTGTATGCATTTATAAGTGGAAAAAATGGCGTTCTGCTTTCCGGCAATGTCAGCTTTCAGGCGGTAGCCTGGAACCTAACCTGCCAAATAAGTGGGGCCCTACTGTATACAAACAGAGCACTGAGGCAAGGGAGCTTGTGTACATTAAGTAGGCCTCCCTGTAAGACTTACTCATCACTTCACTGTGAGACAGAGGGAAAAGAACCTTGCAACCTAACCTTCACTCATCCTCACTTAGGTGGGTGACATCAACACCCATTTTTCACACCCCATCTGTCCATTTTTTACACTCCTCTACCCATATGCTCTAGCCATCACCCATCCCCTTCACCCACATACCCTCACCCATCCCCACACCCACATGCCCTCAACCTCCTGCCCATATGCCAGAGGGGAACAGCTTTGGAATGATGCCTTCACCTCGCCCCACCTTTACCCAGCCCCATCTTCACTTACCCAGCCCCATCTTCACTTATCCTAGCCCCCACCTTCACCTAGCCCCATCTTCACTTACACTAGCCCCCACCTTCACCCAGTCCCACTTTCACCCAGCTTTCCCAGCCGGAAAGCGGACATCACCAGAAAGCAGAACGCCATTTTTTGCACTTATAAATGTCAGACAACAAGTTTACGTTAACATATATTAAGTTAGTAATGTAACTAGGTACAGTCATACTTCGGTTAACGATGGCGTCGGATAACGATATATTCGGTTAGCGATACATTTTTACGTCAAAATATTGACTCGGTTTACAATGATTGCTTCGGTTTACGATATTCGTCCCGGACGCGTCCGCGTGGCGCCCAGCTGTGCGGGCACTCCAGGGAGCGTCAGTGTGCTATTGTTTACAAGCGAGAGCGCCCACCATCCACTCCACCCACGCATTCATACCAGTATATTGTCATTATTCCACTGTTTTTAGTGCTTGCAACTGCTAAATAAGCCACCATGGGCCCCAAGAAAGCTCCTAGTGCCAAGCCTGTGGTAAAGAGTGTAGCATTCATGCAGGGAGTGTAGCATTCATGCAGGGAGTGAAGCAGGGATGCAGGGAGTGTAGCATTCATGCAGGGAGTGTAACAGGCATGCAGGGAGTGTAGCAGGCATGCAGGGAGTGTAGCAGGCATGCAAGGAGTGTAGCAGGCATGCAGGGAGTGTAGCATTCATGCAGGGAGTGAAGCAGGGATGCAGGGAGTGTAGCATTCATGCAGGGAGTGTAGTATTCATGCAGGGAGTGAAGCAGGGATGCAGGGAGTGTAGCATTCATACAGGGAGTGTAGCATTCATGCAGGGAGTGTAGCATTCAAAGAAAAAGGCCAGTAACCCCAGAAAAGAACTTGCCACCTGCAGTGTTAATGGAAGGGGATTCCCCTTCCACACACTAGCATACTATACTCCATCCTTTCCCCTCCTCCCGTCCTTCACACATCAACAACTCTTCAATAAATGTAAGTGACATGTTATTGTACTATATTTACATGTATTTCTTTAATGTTCATTAAATTGTGTATTATTTAATGTCAAAAAGTTCTAAAAAATATTTTATTTTACTACTTTTGGAAGTCTGGAACGGATTAATTTTTTTTCCATTATTTCTTATGGGGAAAATTGATTCGGATAACGATTGATTCGGTTACAGATACGCCCTCTCTGACGGATTAATATCGTTAACCGAGGTATGACTGTATTTAAAAACAATAAAAAGTAAAATACATACACGGTACATTCATTATTTACCTTAAAATATGTGTAGTCTTAATGTAGGATGAGGGGTGAGTAGTATTTATTTGTAGGAAGTCTGGTGTAGGTAGCCAGTAGATGTAGCCCACCTGGGCTACATAGCTACACCTACCTACATAGCTATACAATATTTAATGCAGCCCAGAGCCATATTATTACCATCGACATACATACCTTGTTCACTGAGTTTAATCGTTTCTAACAACTACCTTTAGATGCCATCATAAACGAAGGGAGAAGTAATGAGAATTCATGCTGAGAATTGTAAACAAAGCGGAATGTGTTAAGGGGAGTGACTGGGCCAAACGCAGATTCATACACGTTTTCTCTGGTGCTGCACCAGAGAAAACGTAATATTTTGCCTCCGCCCAGCTACCACACTCATATTTATGTGAAATTTATTGTACTGTGGGTGTATGTATCATGTTTATATGCTATGTAATGTGTTTCTTATATAATTTTGAAGAAAATATCATTGATGGATTAATGAAAATGTCTATATTAACGTAAAATAAGACATTTAATGTGCCCAAGAGTGATTATTATTACGTACTATTAGCATTATTATCATGGCATTAAAACTAGAGGGACACTCTTAGTGATTTTAATGTGTACCTGCATGCCAGCACAGTGTGTAAGTATATTTAGGTACAGGTTTACCTGGAGTTTACCTGGAGAGGGTTTCGGGGGTCAATGCCCCTGCGGCTCGGTTTGAGACCAGGCCTCATGGTGGATCAGGGTCTGATCAACCAGGCTGTTACTGCTGGCCACACGCAAACTGACGTATGAACCACATAAGTATAATAGTATATGTAATAATATCTTTATTTACTACAAGTACAGTGGTCCCTCGGTTTTCGTGCATCTCCAAACTCGAACATTTATGTAAGTGTATTTTCGTAAGTGCTGTTGCAAGTGTACTTTTGGGGTTCTGAAATAGACTAACCTACGTGACATTATTTCTTAAGGAAGTAAATTCGTTCGGTAATGGCACTTGAGCAGCATTCTGGAATGAATTTTCGGAGAAAACCGAGGGACCACTGTACATGTACAAGGTATACAGGCCTAGCTGACATCAATGACATACTACTATATAGAAAGCGGCTTGTTATGCTGAGCATTTCGGGCAAATTAGGTCATTGTCCCTGGATGCAACCCACACCAATCAACTAACTCCCAGGTGCCCATTTTACTGATGGGTGAACATAGACAACCGGTGTAAAGAAACACGCCCAATGTTTCTACCTGCGCTGGAAATCAAACGCAGACCCTCGCCGTGTGAAGCGGGAGCTTTAGCGACCATGCCACGGGGGGCACCGTGTGCATATAAAATATGCAAAAACTTTAAAACACTTGAAATTTTGGAAAGTTTCCAGACATAATAGAGAGATATGCTCAAGGAGAATGTAAACAAACCGGGTGGGGCATGCCGTATTAGAAAGACAGGGGGAGCTGTATAGCGAGTTTTGGTAATAATTTGAAATAGCTGTATTAGCAGAATGCCTTAAGGCGGAACGCCACAAAGCAGGGCCCTACTGTATATGACAATAAGAATACAGTGGACCCTCGGTTAACGAAAAAAATTCATTGCAGAAGCCTGCTCAAGTGCCATTACCGAACGAATTTACGTCCTTAAGAAATAATGTCATGTAGGTTAGTCTATTTCAGACCCCCAAAAATGCAATTCCACAAGAACTTACAAAATTATACTTACATAATTGCACGATTTCCGGGGTATTCGTTAACCGAGGGTCCACTGTACATAGCTGAAAACAATTAGCAAGTTTTTTGACAATATTACAAGAACCATTACATTACAAGAACCATTACATTACAAGAACCATTACATTATAAAAGCCATTACATTACAAGAACCATTACAAAGGCAAATAGAACACTTTTGCAGGTGAGAAACTAAATTGCATTTTGGCTCTGCATAATTAATCACAACAACATTTCTTACCTGTAATGTTCTTGACTGTCCAGAAGTCCATAGAGAGAAGTATGACAATGGTAATGAAAGGACCAATGAAGCCACTGCTAACAAACCCACACAACTCGTACACAACCAGAGCAGCAGTACGAAACATGAGATGAAACAATGTCACCATTGGATGCCTAGAAATTGGAAAGAGTCCATTAATTTACTAAGAATTAATCACATAATTATTAATAAACATCAATGCAGAATTTTTTTTACTAAAATCATAAATGCAGTAAAATATAGTGGTACCCCTACTTACGAGCAGCTCCCAACTCGAACAATTATGTAAGTGTATTTTTGTAGGTGCTTTTGTAAGTGTATTTTTGGGGGTCTGAAATGGATTAACCTAATTTTCATTATTTCTTATGGGAAAAAATTCCTTTGGTATAGGCACTTGAATAGCCGACTGGTACGAATTTTGCTGGTAAGTAGAGGTACCACTGTATTTGTATTTACACACAATTTTTTATTAAAGTAAAATGTCTCATTAACAGGCCTCTCATTAATGGATTTTAGCAATTTCAGATAAAAAAAAATTGCCAAACATAGGAAGCATTGGCCAAAATGGAAAAAAGTCCATAATTCCACATTTTGTCCATGGAGTTTTACGACTCACTTGCCATGAGTTCAATCCTTGCTCATGGTATGGTTTGCCTAATTGTCCTCTGAAGAGTCGGAATAAGTCTGATTACTCTGATGTTTGTCTGGCATGGGCCAAAGTGGCCATGACCAGGACCTGTCTGTTTTCGTTGTTCCCTGAGCCATAGGCCACCCACAACAGTTTGTGTTCACTCACACATACACTCATCAGTCTCCAATTTTCCCCTGGATTTAGCATTTTGTGTGAATTTATTAACATGCAG